>JAMKQA010003793.1:0-17115 GCA_024699735.1 Posidonia australis
ACAACAGAATCCTGTATAGGGAGAAGGACTGACCCCCATATCTGGTAGAACACCGAGCCTTCCAAAGCTCCCACAGCACCGCCGCCGCCATAAGACGTTGGAAGCGTTGGAGGAAGGACTCCTTGGAGCGTTTAAGGAAAAGGTGGTGGAGCCAGTGAAGGAAAGACATTTCCGAACCCTTATCCAGCTGGAAGCACCCGACAAACCAATCCCAGCAAATAGACGCCCATTCGCCGGAGAAGAAGAGGTGGATCCCAGATTCAACATGGGATTGGAACCTGCAGCAGACGCATTTAGAAGGCAACGCGACACCCATCCTCTACACCATATCGTCAGTAGGGAGCCGTCCCCAGAAAAGCCTCCAGAGAAAGAAGGAGACTTTGGTGGGGAGAAAGGCGTCCCAGATACCAGTGCCCCACGAGACAGGAGGGTGCTTAACGCGACAAAGATCCCAGGCCGACTTTACCGAGAAGGAGCCATCCACATTAAGGTCCCAGACCATGGAGTCCTCCTCATCGGTGAGCACCACCTGCAGGAAACGAATGCCATGCAGAATATCAGAGGGAAGATGGAGATTGGACAGGGTAGCTGGGCACCGAAAGGCCTCCCTGACCGTGAGGTCAGGGTTCAGTATCAATGAGTCTGTGATCTCAGCAAGGATTCCCAGGCGCGACCAGATATCAAACCAAAAACTGACATTTCCTTGGCCAACTGACCATTGAATGTGATCCCGCATGGCAATCCAAGCTTCCTGAATCCTCTTCCACCTAGCAGGTCCCTTGACCAGGGGCAGGTCATCCGCCATCTCGCCAAACCTACAGCGCATAAAGGCAACCCAAGGAGAGAGCCCTGCCTTCACCCGCCAAGCCAGTTTCATGCGGAGGGCAACCATAACCTCCCGCAAATTCCTCACCCCCAGCCCACCCTCTACCGGTGGGGAGCAGATAGAAGACCACGAGACCCAGTGACGCCTGTGCGTCCCCTCTTGGTCCCCCCATAGGAAGTTAGCAAATATGCGATGCAAACGATCCAGAACAACACCGGGGATGTCGAAGGTGGACAGCAAATGGATGGGAATGCTGGAAAGAACGTGCTTAATCAGGATGAGCTTGCCCCCGGGGGAGAGAAATTTCGCATTCCACCCATTAACCTTCTGCAGAATTTTGGTCAGGGTTTTACTTAATTGATTTGAAATTAGGGTTTCGAGTTTTAATCAGGGTTTATTTAGGGATATTTGGATTAATTAAGGTTTATTTAGGGATTTTTGGATTAATTAGGGTTTATGGATTTATTAATTGGGTTTTTTGTGTTTATTTAGGGTTTTTGGATTAATTGGGATTTTGATTTTTTATTAATTAGGATTTTAAGTGGATTTTAACTTTAATTAGGGTTTTTTCTTTTTTATTTGGATTTTTAAGTGATTTAATTTGAATTAAGCTTGAATTAGGGTTTTTGCCTTATTTAATGTATTTTAAATTAATTTAATTTTTTTTCACTTGATTAGGGTGTAGAATTTGATTAATTAGGGTTTTATTGGATTTTAGGTGGGTTTCAGCTGGATTAAGTGGGTTTTATTTGCTTTCCAGTGGATTTTAATGAGATTAAGTGGGTTTTAGGATTTTATTTGTTTTTCAGTTGATTTTAAGTGGGTTTTAGTGCTTTATTTGTTTTTCAGTGGATTTTAAGTGGGTTTTAGTGCTTTATTTGTTTTTTAGTGTGTTTTAAGTGGGTTTTAGTGTTTTATTTGGGTCAAGTGGGCTAGTGTGGGCTAGGGTTTTGGTGGTTGTGACCAGAGCATCATTCGAAGGAGTCTGCTGCCAAATGACCTCAAAATTGGGGTGTCTACTGATGCCCCTCCTTGAGCGAGGTCGAGGGACGGATGGAACCGAGACCGATGCTCAGTGTTGACAGACACCCCATTTGAGTTCGCGGGAGAGTGGTATTTGCTGTGGGGTCGTGACTTATTCAGCGGATGCACCGAAAAGTCATGACTCGTGGGCCATGTATGATGCTGATGCAAAAAATGACCTTGATGCTAGGTAATGCATGAGGGTGATGCTGAAAATGAGTGGGTAGCTCAGCTCTCGAAGAGGAGTGTGAGGGATTTCCCAACTCGTGCCAAGGTGTGCCTGGGCAAGTCTATCAGACTTATTGACCGGGGCAAACCTGGCGACTGGCAGACCTTTCGGCCCAGGAGGATGCATGGCAAGATGTCAGATTTGCCGACCGAGGGATAGACTGATGATGGGTGTCGACCGAATAGTCTGGGGGTATCAGCTTGCTCCTGACAATATGACGGTTGTCAACCGGATAGTTTGGAATATCAGCCCAAGAGAAAGGGCGTTAGATAAGACTATCAAACCTACAAGCTAAAGGATAGGGCATGGTAAGTTGACGGACCTACCGATCAGATAGTTCAGGTTATCAGCCTGAGGGTGAGTTGACGAACTCATTGCCGGATAGTCAGGGCTATCAGCCCAGAGATGAGTTGACGGACTCAGCACCGGATAGTTAGGGCTATCAGTCCGATGATGAGTTGACGGACTCAACACCGGATAGTTAGGGCTATCAGCCTGAGATGAGTTGACGGACTCAACACCGGATAGTTAGGGCTATCAGCCCGAAGATGACAATATGACGGTTGTCAATCGGATAGTTAGGGCTATCAGCCCAAAGATGACAATATGACGGTTGTCAATCGGATAGTTAGGGCTATCAGCCTGAAGGTGACAATATGACGGTTGTCAATCGGATAGTTAGGGCTATCAGCCTGAAGGTGACAATATGACGGTTGTCAATCGGATAGTTAGGGCTATCAGCCCGAAGGTGACAATCTGACGGTTGTCAATTGGATAGTTAGGGCTATCAGCCCAAAGGTGACAATATGACAGTTGTTAATTGGATAGTTAGGGCTATCAGCCCACGGGTGAGTTGACAGACTCATTGCCGGATAGTTAGGGCTATCAGCCCGATGATGGCATCAAAATTCGTCCATCTAGAGTGAACCTGAGACGAGATCACCTAGATCTTGCTTTGTCTAGGAAAGGATAGCAATGGTACTTGCTTGCCCCAAACAAGTCCCAGCAGGACAGAAAGGATTCCACCTGGCACTGAAACCTAGGAGGGCTTTGCTTGTCCAGGTGAGGGCAAACAAAATGGTATCCCTGACTATTACATGGGTGGGCCCCCAATGCCAATTCAGTAGGCAGAAAGGATAGCAGCTGAAGATGATTGCACAAACATTGCAATGACGACCATTCCTTGTCAATCACAACCATTGAAGCAAGCTGGCAAATTGTCTCATAGAATTTATTATAGTAGTCAAATATAATGATGATTATACTCATTTTCCAGCCTATGCTGAACAAGTAGCTTAAAACAAGTGTCAACAGTCTGTGTCATCCCTAGCCCTTTTAGAGCCCTTAACTTTGGGAATCAATATATGGCTAGGGGGTGCTCCGCAGATCGGCCAAGTCTCCTCTACTTCAGCTTCATAGTCGGCTGAACAACCCTTGCCTTCGGTGACTACGAGGTTGCTTGATCGGATGGAGCCAATAAGTAAGCAGAATAGCTCCTTGGTTGCTGTGTAAGAGCTTAGGGGATATTCTTGGAATTGAGTTGGCAACGATCCCTGAGTGAAGGAGTCTTGTTGATAACCGAACTGTCGCATTACTCTGACTGGGTGATATTCGACACCAGCAGTCAACCCCAACAGGATGATAAGCTTCATGTCGGCATCATTGAAGAATGCTTCGAAGTTGTGGGTTGCAGAATGAATGATGCGCCAAGTCACTTTGTCTTCTGTCAACTTCTCCAATCGTCCGTATTCTTCGTGGACCGATGTGAGGGTGCAGGCGTGACCACTTTGGCAATAAGACTCGAAGGTTGACCGCTGAGGGCGTAACACTTCTACCCCCATACGAGCTGCCAACCACACCTGCAGGAAGGCTCCACAACCATAAAAATGTCGACACCGCCGCAGAGATCGGTCAAGGGCTCGATAAGTCTCTGCTAGAATGATAGGGGTTTGGTCTATCTAACGAGTTATCACTGCCAATGCAATTTCTGCAACCTCGATGCTCACAACTGTTCGGCCATGGCTAAACACCAGCTCGCCTAAGAAACGGACGACGAAGCCTCTCAACCATAGTTCATCGCCCAAGGAAACGTGCCTATCGACCACTTTGTCAAAGTAGGTGAGTTGCAGCATAGGTGATTGCCCATCCGTACAGATTAGTTGATGCCTGCAGTCACTGGTTGACAGGCCAGTGAGCTCGTCTCGCAGCATGAATACACTGGGCCCAAGGAACTTTGGCAAACAGCATATCCGTCGGACCTCCTCCAATGTAGGGGTAAGCTCGACCCTTCCAAAGCCAAATGTGTGATTTGCAGGCTTCCAGAATCAGGCGGTTGCACACAGGAAGTAGCGGGAGACCTCCACCTTTGCAATGTCCAGGAACTTCGTGGAGATTCCCCAAGCTCGCAGCTTGTCACGATCATCACCTGTTAACTTTCCGATCCATGCCTGGAGGGCCTCTGAACATCTCGCCGGCACGACCATCGTAGGGAAGCCCATGACTGGTGAGAGAGCTACGATTTTTCGGCTTCAAGTCTGCAGAACATTTGTGCATTCAGAATGATAAATCGCTTTGTCTTGCATATCACATTTCATACAGTTCAATGTAAATGAAAAGAAACCGTTATTGCTGTCAAATACTGAGTCACATGCCAGTAGCCACTCTGAAACTGTGTGCAAGAGACTGCTAGATTAGCCAGCATACTCACTGCCAAGTCTATCTGCCTATGATGAGTTGACAGACCTAACGCCGGATAGATAAGGTTATCAGCCCAAGGATAAGGGGTTGGTTCTCAGGTACAGGAAAACAACTCAGGCCTCCATCGGACTTAAACAAGACACAAGAAAAGGACAATGACTCGATTCTCCTTCGGACCTAAAGGAGATATGAGAAGAAGGAAAAAAAAAGAGCTGCTCCTGGAGGCCAGGAATCAGCGACTCGGGACTCCTCCGAACTTAAAGGAGTCGCGAAAAAGGGACAAAACTCTGATCTCCTCCAGACATAAAGGAGACACGAGAAAGAAGGGCACAAGACTGTTCCTAGAGGCTAGGAATCAATGACTCAAGACTCCTCCGGACTTAAAGGAGTCGGACAGAACTTGAATCTCCTCCGAACTTAAAGGAGAAAAGAGCTAAGAGCTGTTCCTAGAGGCCAGGAATCAGCGAGATAGGACTCCTCCAGACTTAAAGGAGTCAAACAAACTTCGAATCTCCTCCGAACTTAAAGGAGATACGAGAAAAAGGAATAAAGGGCTAAGAGATGTTCCTGAAGGCCAGGAATCAGCGAGACAGGACTCCTCTAGACTTAAAAAAGTCGGACAGAATTCGAATCTCCTCCGGACTTAAAGGAAATACGAGAAAAAGGAAAAAAGAGCTAAGAGCTATTCCTAGAGGCCAGGAATCAGCGGGACAGGACTCCTCCAGACTTAAAGGAGTCGGACAGAACTCGAATCTCCTCCAGACTTAAAGGGGATGCAAGAAAAAGGGGCAGAGAGCTGTTCCTGGAGGCTAGGAATCAGCAACCTGGGACTCCTCCGAACTTAAACGAGTCGAACAGAAATCGAATCTCCTCCGGACTTAAAGGAGACACGAGAGAAAGGAATAAAGAGCTAAGAGCTATTCCTGGAGGCCAGGAATCAACAACAAAGGACTCCTCTAGACTTAAAGGAGTCAGACAGAACTCAAATCTCCTTTGGACTTAAAAGGGAATCCAGAAGAAAGGGGCAGAGAGCTATTCTTGGAGGTCAGGAATCAGCAGCCCGGGACTCCACCGGACTTAAAGGAGTCAGACAGAACTTGAATCTCCTCCGGACTTAAAGGGGATTCAAGAAAAAGGGGCAAAGAGCTGTTCATAGAGGCCAGGAATCAGTAACTCGGGACTCCACCGGACTTAAAGGAGTCAGACATAACTCGAATCTCCTCCGGACTTAAAGGAGACACAAGAGAATGGAAAAAAGAGATAAGAGCTGTTCCTGGAGGCCAGGAATCAGCAGCACAGGACTCCTTCGGACTTAAAGGAGTCGGACAGAACTCGAATCTCCTCCGAACTTAAAGGAGACACGAGAAAAAGAGATAAAGGGCTAAGTGTTGTTCCTGGAGGCCAGGAATCAGCAGCACAGGACTCCTTCGGACGTAAAGGAGTCGGACAGAACTCGAATCTCCTATGGACTTAAAGGAGACACGAGAAAAGGAGATAAAGGGAGCTAGGAGCTGTTCTTGGAGGCCAGGAATCAACGGCACAGGACTCCTCCGGACTTAAAGGAGACACGAGAAAAAGGAATAAAGGGAGCTAGGAGCTGTTCCTATAGGCCAGGAATCAATGGCACAGGACTCCTCCAAACTTAAAGGAGTCGGACAGAACTCGAATCACCTCTAGACATAAAGGAGACACGAGAAAAAGGAATAAAGGGTGAACGAACTAGCCGACTAAAGGGTAGTCGTTCAAAAGGATGGATAGATGAACTATTCAACTGAGAGACGGTTGGTAATAGTTCGGAAGGAATGTTGTCAAAGAACAAAACCAAGATGCAACTGACATGCCCTTGGTAACAGGAGGATAAGGACGTTGCCGAAAGAAAGGAACAAAGGAAGCTAAAGCTTGGATAGCTAGTTTTGCCTACAGCGGTCTGCCAACAAACCCTGCTGGTGGACGCGTCCTGAATCATGACTGCCTTGCTCGTTCGCTGTATGATTGCTCTATCTGTTCATTTGATGATGGCTAATCTAGATAACTACTGCTTTGATTCTGCACTGATATTCACTACATGGCTGGCTTAGGGCTTCACGAGAGCATTGTTTCCTCTTTGAAGAAGATGGACTTGATGAATATTTCTGACATCTCTCCAGGTTCACTGTTGTGACATTAGCTGACTTCTAGGGAGTTCGACTTTGGCATTGGACTGTTGACTATGCTCTCTTTTGATGATTAAGAGAGTATGGATATTTTGACTTTGCTTTGATGTTAGAGGCTCAGTGCTATTCTTTTCCTCATTTCTGTGCTCGAGCTATGGAGTAGACAACATGTTTTGGACGAAGATACAGTCCCCAGAAGAGTCAACCAACAGGACAGCTGACATGCCCCTGGTTGACAGGGATGGCTTTCACTACAAAGGCAGCTGACATGCCCCTGGTGTGGGGTATCCTCTGCTAGGTCTTGGGTTGAAGAGTAGCTGACATGCCCCTGGTTTGGGACCTAGCGGGACCTTGCAAAGTAGACAAGTGGTAATGCATGCAAGTATGATGGTGTTACGTTATGTCATCCCTCAGAATGAATTTGGAACGCCAATCATGCCTACTATGAGAAGAGAAAGACCTCGATTCACAAGGCACTATCTGGACTTCTAGGCTGTTGGTGGCTCTCTTGGGGTGGATTATTCAGTAGGTTAGACTCCATGCCAAACTCTTGGGGACTTAGGCCTACTTTTTTAGTTTTTGACTTATTTCTTTTCTCCCTCTTAGGCTTGTAGGCTCGCTCTAACCCTGACTTGGGGGTAATTGGCATCCAGATTTGGAGGGGGCTGCTGGGATTTTATGTAAGGGGTGGCTAGTCCCTTAGGCTGCTTGGATTTCATGCAAGGGGTGGCTAGTCCCTTGGGCCGCTTGAACCTTCGAGATGCTTGCTTCGACTCCTCCCCAAGGTAAGTGGTAGGGATAGAGTTGGCCTACTTGCCTCTTTTTGTTAGGGCTAGCTTCTAACTTCGCCTTCTATCTTCTTATTTCTTTTATGCCCTTGTGGATATTTATTATTTATTTATTTTTATTTTGGCTCACACTCATGCTCGCTCCTAACATTCTATCTCCCTCTAGAGGTGTAAGTCCCCGTGGGAGTTTGGACACTTCGCCTAACCACGTTTGGATGGTGGCTCCCTCGCTCACTAGAGTGTCTAGGTCGTGACAACTGAAGAGGTGTAGACCCATCTCAAGCAGGCTAGCTATTCTGATTCTCATCATCAGGATGAGATGCTGATGTTTTATGCATAGATGGATGCAATTATGGATGCTTAAGTTACTGAGTGTGCATGAAAATAAAAAGACAAATGATATGGATTAGATGCATTTGGATCATTGACTATTTGAAATATGGATGCAAGATGGAGTAGTGGATGATGCATGATGCACGAAAGGATACTTTGCAAGGCCAAGACACACGCCATCCGTTCAATGGTAGTACTTCTTGAGATAACATGTGTTGACTGGCTCTGCTAGCTCGACATTGTCCATATCTTCGAGGATCGTTGCGCCTCCTGAATAGACATGCTTGATGATGTAAAGACCACGCCAGTTAGGTTGGAATTTACCTCGACCGTCTGGAAGATGTATGGCCCGTAGGACTAGATTGCCAAGTGCGAAGCTCCTAGGTCAGACTATTTTCTGATATGACCTAGCCATTCTTGCTTGATAGCAGTGGGCATTGTACATGGCCTGTAGTCAACGTTCATCGATCAGATTCAGCTGGATGTATCGGTCTTCGACCCATTCCACTTCTTCTAGCTCGGCCTCCTTCAAGATTCTGAGTGATGGGATCTCCACCTCGACTGGCAGGACTGCTTCCATGCCGTACACCAATGAGTAAGGTGTTCCTCCTGTCGAGGTCCGGATTGAAGTTTTGTAGGCCCATAACGCATAAGGAAGCTTTTCGTGCCAGTCCCTATGTGTCTCGACACTCTTCTTCAGGATTTTGATTAAGTTTTTATTGGCTGACTCCACAGCACCGTTCATCTATGGGCGGTACGGAGAAGATCTGTGATGTTTGATCTTGAGGCTCTGTAGATAGTCCTCCAGTCTCTGAGCTACGAAGTTCTTGCCATTGTCCGAGATGATGGAGTGTGGTGCCCCGTACCAGGCTGTGATATTATTTTTGACGAACTTCTCTGTGGCTACAGCTGTGATAGTCTTGTATGAGGCCGCTTCTACCCATTTAGTAAAGTAGTCTATGGCTACCAGGATGTAGCTGTGGCCGTTGAATGAGGCCGGACGGATGGCGCCAATGACGTCTATCCCCTAAGTAGGGAAAGGCCATGGCGAGGAAATGCTATGGAGCTGCTGAGGGGGAGCATGTATGAAGTTCCCATGGATCTGACAGTTGTTGCAGTTGCGTACGAAGTGACAGCAATCTGCCTCCATGGTTGACCAAAAGTAGCCCTTCAACATGATCTTCTTAGCTAGCAGTACTCCATTCATGTGGGGGCCACATGTTCCGGCGTGGACCTGAAGCATCAAGGTATCAGCCTCTTTCTTGTCGACACACCTTAGAAGCATCTGGTTATATGACCGTCTATACAAATGTACCCCGCCTAACATGTATCTTGACGCCAGGCGTGTCAAGGTTTTCAGGTCTACTGGTGATGTGTTGGCTAGGAGATCGCCTAATTCTAGGAAGGTCTTGATGTCATGATACCAAGGCAGTTCCGTTGATGGGTCTGCTTCCTCTATGTTCATGCAATGGATGGGCTGCTCTACTCGAGTGACTGATACATCGATCGTGCGCTCTTCAGGGATTGAGAGCCAAGAGGCAAGAGTTGCTAGTGCATCCGTGTAGGCATTCTTGGCTCTACTCATGAAGGAGAAGCGTACTTCCTTAAACTCCTTGACGAGATGTAAGAGATATTCATGATATGGCACTAACTTTGGATCCTTGGTTTTCCATTCGCCACTAATTTGGGATATGACTAGCATGGCATCTCCGTGCACTTGTAGTTTCCTCGCACCATGCTCTAGTGCCATTTGCAGTCCCATGATGCATGCCTCGTACTCGGCTTCATTATTAGTGCACTCGAAATTGAGCTTGCTAGAGTAGGGGGTCATCTGTCCCTGTGGTGTTGACAATACTGCACCGATCCCTCTACCCCTCTTGTTGACAGCTCCATCGAAATATAGGTGCCATTGGGACTTGTCTTTCGGCTTATCAGAATCTACTTCTCCCATGGTGAACAAGATGTCCTTATCCAGGAACTGTGTCTGTAATGGCTCATACTCTGGTAAGCGTAGGTCAGCTAGGTGGTCGGCTACTGCTTGCCCCTTCATTGATTTCTGTGTGACAAATGTGATGTCGTACTGAGATAGCATCACCTGCCACTTCACATATCGCCCCACTAATGCTGGCTTTTGGAACAAGTACTTCATGGGGTCATGCTGGCACAGGAGGAGGACTAGATATGCCATCATATAGTGCCTGAGGCGTTGGGTGGCCAGACAAGGGATAAGCAGATTTTCTCGATGGGAGTGTACTTGATTTCGCAGTCATTGAACTTCTTGCTCAGGTAGTAGATGGCTCTCTCCCTTCGGCCCTTTTCATCATGCTGCCCAAGGACTACACCCATGGAGTGTTGGGTAGTGGAAAGATATAGCAGCAGAGGTCGCCCTGGTGTGGGTGGAACCAGGACAGGAGGCTTTGCATGGAGCTATTTGATTTTATCGAATGTAGCTTGACACTCTTCGTTCCATTGGACTTGTGCATTCTTTCTTAATAGCTTGAAGATGGGCTCACAGATGGGAGTAAGTTGTGTGATAAACCAGCTGACGTACTGTAATTGGCCCAACAAGCTCCTGACTTCCTTTCTGATGTAGGGGGAGGCATATCAATAATGGCTCTTGCTTTACTAGGGTCGACCTCGATTCCCCTTTGACTGATGATGCACCCTAGAAGCTTACCAAAAGACACCCCGAATATGCATTTGTTAGGGTTCAGACGGAGCTTATACTTCTTGAGGCGATCAAACAGCTTTCTCAAATAGGCTAGGTGCTCGTCAGGCTCTTTGGACTTGGCAATCATGTCGTCAACATAGACCACTATTTCTTGATGCATGAGGTCATGGAAAAGTGCAGTCATTGCCCTTTGATAAGTTGCACCTGCGTTCTTGAGCCAAAACTGCATCACACAATAGCAAAAGACACCCCAAGGGGTGATAAAGGATGTCTTCTCTATATCTTCCTCTGCCATCTTGATCTGATTGTACCCTGAGAAACCGTCCATGAATGACAGCATTTTGTGCCCCACTGTATTATCCACCAAGACATCTATGTGAGGAAGTGGAAAATCGTCCTTGGGGCTCGCCTTATTGAGGTCTCTATAGTCGAGGCACATGCGGACTTTTCCATCCTTCTTTGGCACTGGGACGACGTTTGCTAACCATTCTGGATACAACACCACCTTGAGGAAGTTCACCTTGTGCTGCTTCATGATTTCTTCCTTGAGCTTTAGAATCCATTGAGGTCGCCATCCCCTGAGTTTCTGCTTGACAGGCCTTTCATTAGGCTTCAGGGGTAGCCTGTGTACCACCACATCGATGTCTAGGCCGACCATGTTATCGTAACTCCAGGCAAAGACGTCTGTGTATTCTTTCAGAAACACTACGAAATCTGCCCTGGCCTATGGAGATAGCTTAGCACTGATGAGCACCTCTTTGACATCTTCTGTTGTGCCGACATTCACCCATGCAGTCTCCTCCTCGACATGCATGTTTGGGCCATCTGGATCATTGTCATAGGGTTGGAATTCGGGTGTCATCATCCACTTCTTCCCCGTCTTCATCTTTGTCATCATCCTCTTCTTCACTGGCGATGAGCTCTGAAATGATTTCCTCCTTGAAGGTTGGGTCTGTGATGTCAAAGGAGAGGATGTGTTCTTATTTCTTTCCCTGGTGGTTCTTCAGAATGGTCACACTGACTTTAGTGTTCTTGTATTGGCACTGTGTGACCTCTAGCTCTTTGATAGTGGATTCTGCTGATTGGCCGGGCTGTTCCGCTTCTTCGGCCTCTGATACTATTTTTTGGTTTTCTAAGTTTTCTATTTTTTTTGGGTTTTATGGATTTTTTGATTTTTTTGGTTTTTCTAGATTTTTTGATTTTTTTTGGGTTTTCTGTAGTATGTACAAAGGGTGTGATTGATTGGCGGGTGTCCTGCTTCTGACTGATGGGAGTGATGCCGCCTGGCCTTCCCCTTGAGCCTAACTCAGTGTCTTTTTTTTTTTTTACCCTCACCTTGCTTATGGTGAGGTTTCTTCCACAAATACCACCTAGACCTGCCTCCCGGCTCCAAAGAGATTAACTCTAATGGTCTAGTGGGTTATGGCTTTGAGTCAAACAGGACCATGATGAGTGAGTCGTCCGACTACTGGTGGGGAACTATTGGCTCAGATGCAGAGGTCCCTGACCCTTCTTCTTTCAGCCTCTGATACTCTACTGTGTCTTCAGCGAGCACTAACAACTGCTCTTGGAACAGAAGCTCTAGGTCACTAACTTGCTCACTCGCCTGTACTGCTCTACTGACTGCCTCATCCTCTGCCAGGATGCCATCCGAATCTCTGTCAGTACCTTGCTCTACCACTGCCTCCTCTGGACTACAGGTCTCTTCTAATTGGATCTGAGACAGCTGTGCACGATGCCCCAGACTGACCAACTGCACTGAGGGGTCTATCAAGGTCTTTGCTTGCAGGACTACCACTACGGGGCTCGCTGTTTGGGTGGTGGTCGTCGAGATTCTTACCCCTAACTGCGACAGCAACTATATCCTCTGGAGTCGGCTCCTTTCTACAGTGGCTTGGCTCTGATTGGGATCTGATATCCCTACACTCACAAAATTGGCGAGGTTTGAGGGAATCACTATCTTTTTGTACCTCCAAGTGTGCAAATGTCCATCTTGGTGCGGCTGCCACTCGTATCCGAGGCATTCGAACTCTTGCCTCTCTATCTCCTGGATGGGCTCGAAGATTCCTTGGCCGTGTCGCCCAAGCGGTGTCCCCTCCTTGTATCCCCATTTGTGACAGACATTAACGATCATCCGAAGGGGGTTGCTTCGAACGATCAGGTAATTGACACGCTCGAGGGACGATATGTAGTTGACAGGCTCGAAACGGTTGACCGGGAACATGACAGCGGACAGTTTATGATCAAAGTTGACGGTCTGGAGGGAGACAGCGGAGATCGACTCGACCTTTTCTTTATCGAGATCTTCCGCCAGGACGACAACTACGTCGTCGCCCCAACGAAATTTAACCAAGCGGTGTAAGGTCGAGGGGATCGCCTGATGCTTGTGCAACCAAGGGTGCCCAAGAAGAAGATTGAAAGAGGGCTCCAGATCCACAATGTAAAATTCGACATCGAAGACTACAAGCCCTATGGTGAGAGGAATAACTAGCATCCCCAGTGTGTCGTGATGCGTGTTATCAAAAGCCGTCATTCCCTTCGTAGTTGGTGTGATATCCTTAGCTTTGAATCCGATTTTATTTGCTATACGCAAAGGGCAGACGTTAAGGCCCGCGCCATTATCAACCAACGTGAGGGGATTTTGGAAGTTCTGATATTGCACCGTAATGAATAGGGGCTTGTTATGATTGACTCCTGTTGGAGGCAACTCCTCAAAGGAAATGACAATCATACCCACCATATTCTCAAGAGCGGACAGTTCTATGGTAGGGGAGACATGAGCAGCCTGAAAGACGCTGAGGAAGGCCTCTCGATGTTCTGCAGAAGTATGGATGAGATCCCAAATGGAGATATTAGCCTTGACCTTCTTCAGTTGAGATGTGATGTCGGCAGAGGGCTGCTCCTACCTAGTCGAAGAAGTGGGGACAGAGCAAGCAACCGTCCTGGCAGGTTAGGTAGCTGGTTGAGGATGGGAAGATGCTAGATGGATAGGCTGGGCTGCTAGGGTTGGTGGCCTATATACCCTCCCTGACATTGTGACTGCTGCGCACATTTTTGTGGCATAATCGTAGGGTACACGGTGAGTGTCCCTCATCAGGTGGACAACAAGAGGGGTACGTGCCGCCAACTCTAGTGGTGCCGACAAAGAACTGACAGAGAGGTGGCTAGGTTGGGTAGAGGATTGAACAGGATACTGTTCAAAAGGCTGAACAAGAGATTGGATAGGGTATTGGACAGGAGGCTGAAGTGCGGACTAAACAAGCTGACTAGGCATGGGTTGAGCTAATAGGCAAATGGGTGACCCAAAGTGCGCGGTTGACGGTGCGGCGGTATGCTCCACCCTAACGGTCAACCATCTCATGTGGACAACTAACTCAGAACCGACACAGCTCAAACGATAAAGATGGATAGGGAAAGGCTCATCTACCGTCTGAATCAGATCTAAGGGGTCCACTACAGAAGTGGATTCCTAAGGTCCCAGCACCTGCAGAGCTGTTATGCGTAGGCATGGGCTGGTTGACAATGTTGGCATGAGCCGGTGGTATTTGTGCTTGTGTAGGTGCAATGCGTGCCTCCTGAGTGTCGATGACAATGATCTTGTGGTCGATCAAGTCGTGAATCGAGTTCCGAAGAGCCATGCAATTGTCAGTCGAGTGGCCCGTGCAACGGTGGAAATTGCAAAAAAGGCTCGTGTTATACCACACCGGAAGAGGATTCGGTGGGGGGCAGATATCCTAGAGCTTCAGGAGTGACACCACCTTAGGGAGGATGGCGCTCAGTGGCTCAACAAGTGGTGTATATTGTCGTGCAGGGCGTTGAGGCCTTCTCTGCCCTTGGTGAGGTCCTTGTCGGACCGGTGCAGCGGGATACACCAGTTGGGCTGTGGTAGTGATCTGTGGTGTGTGCGGTGCCCTAGGTGTAGGTGCATAAACTAACTGATTCGGGCTTGGTTGGTTCACCACATTGACGGGCATGGCGGTTGACCCTACGTATGAGACTGCGGGCTTGGGAGGTTCCCGCCTCTTAGGGTAACTGGCATCAGTGTCGTTGCGAGTGCTACTACTCACTTGGTGATCTGGGGATGCGACTTGTTTCACAAATGTGGCTAGCATGGGAAAGCTACCACTGTGGAGAGAGCTCTCCACCCATGCGCCTGCCCAAATCAGGGATAGGAAGGTGGTGACTGGTTGAATGCTCAACAAAGCTCCAACATCCGGCTGCGCTCCTCGGATAATGATCTCAATAGACTCTTCGTTGGAAGGCCTATTTTTTACTTGCGATGCGAGTGCACGCCAGCGACCGACATACTCCCCGAATGGCTCGTTGGGCTTCTGTCTTGTGGCGACGAGGTCCTCCCTCTTTGGGACTAGGTCGAGATTAAAGGCATACTGGTCCATGAACGCCTGCGAGAGGTCGTTCCAAGTTTTGATTGAGCCCATGTCAAGCGACGTGAACCACTTGAGGGCTGGACCAGTGAGACTCTTTTGAAAGAGGCGAATTAGCAGCCTCTCGTCAGCCTGAAGCTGAGCGAGATCTCCGCAATATGCCCGAAGGTGTGAAATGGGGCAATCCTTTCTGTTATACTTCTCAAAATCCGAGATTTGGAACTACGGTGGGAGTGTCGCCTCTGGGAAGTAATAAAGGTCCCGAAATCCGTAGGGTTGGCGATCGCTTCCCCGCACTTGTCGAAGTGCCTTCTCCAGGTCACCTACCCTAGCGAGGAGGGCGTCTGGAGCTACTGCAGATGAGGGTGACGTAGCAAGGGTAAGGGCCGCATATGCTGTGTGGGTCGCACCTAAGTGCTCCTTCGGATCCACCATCATGCCACCTGGTGCTGCGGTATGATGGCCAGCATATCCGTGCAAGAGTGCTGGGTGTGATTGTGGAGGTGATGGTGCCTGGACCTGATGGTGTGCAAAGGGAGGATGAACAGAAAACTATGTGGCAGTGGGTGCTGAGTGTGGGAGTAACAGCTGCTGTAGTGGTACGGTGCTAGGCTGCAAGCTCTGGGGATGCTGCACTACAGCCAACCCGAGGGGTTGACCACCAGATGTCGGAGTTGAATGCTATGCAATGATGTGATGTGTCAGGGCCGGTGGTGTCACACCTAATGTGGCTGCAATGAGAAGTTGGGATGAGAGCTGAGGTGGTGGCGCCGACGCTTGTAACACCGGAGCAGGCTGCCAAGGAGCCTCAGGAATATTAGGGTCTGCAATGGACTAAATGGTCAAGGCCATGTTCTTGATCTTCTGAGCGAGAGCCAGCAGATATTCTGCCTACGCGTCAGGAGGCCCCTCAGGGATAGTGAGGGATGGCACAGTCAGAGGTTCCGAAGTCAAAGGTGAGACAGTAATGGGTTGCCCTGAAAGCAAGGAGTCTGCAAGGGATGTTGCCACAACGGGCAGAGTGCTAAAAGAGAAGGAAACCTGAGGAAGTGGGGCCATCAGTGATACATCTAGAACCTGAGCTGGGGTCACTAAGATGGACTCAGTGCTTGGCTCTAGATTGGCCGGGGTCAGTGGATGTCCTTCAAGATAGGGGACAGAACCTCCATGGTGCATGAAGGGGACAAATGGAATGGCTAGAGACACAGCAAGGGTAGGAGGGACCGCAAACGAGGTGCCCTTGGGAGCAACAGCAGCAGAAAGATCCTCACTAGTACGTTGGGCCATAGCTGACCGGGAACGGGTGAGAACCGGGCTACGGTGGCAAACAAGGGGGTGAATCCTAGGACGAGCTATTATCATAATGACAAATATCTCAGGGAAAGATGATCGGTAGCAAGATGTCGCAAACAAAGAAGTAAAGGTGGGAACGTTCGAGCTGTGGCTAAGGAACTCACGCTCTACTACCTGCAAAAGAGAAAACTGGCTGGGATTAGAACCAGCAATCAAATGTAGTTTGTTATGGTAGCGTGAATGGCATTCATGCACATGGATGCAACTAACATGTCCTCTCTCACCAGCTAAGTGTTTCCTAGAAGATCATCTACTCTGGGATCACACATGGGTAAGTAGGTCTCCGACTCAGGCTAGAAAGTAAAGGTGCTCGCTTTAAATCCTGGCCAAAGCGCAGGCAATGAACGAGTGGTGCGTTGGTGGCCTCGTCTCCTGCAGCAGCATGGAATTGTACCCTCTACTAACACCGACACGACCCCGGACAAGGGGGGACAAACTAGCAACACGTCCTACGCCAAAGCTATAGAACGGATTACTGGAATTGCCCTTCGTAGACTGTAGGTGGACTCAGGGGAGAAGAATGCATGCCCTATATGATCAATCATGCAATATGCTTTAGTGTCTTTTACTTGCATTTTATTAACTGGGGAGAGAGTTTGATTTGGTCTCTAGTTTTGCCTTATTAATTGTTCTCTGAGTTTGTGTGTTTTATTTTAA
>JAMKQA010003794.1:0-26967 GCA_024699735.1 Posidonia australis
AGGTAATTATACTCCTGCCCCTCCTCCTACAAGTGTACCATCCTAGCACTAAAACCCTATAGCTGTAGTCTCTTTGCCAGCACTCTTCCATCACACCTCAAGAAGCTACTGATCTGACTCCTCCCATTGCAGATCATCAGTCATCAGAATGAGGTAATTATACTCCTGCCCCTCCTCCTACAAGTGTACCATCCTAGCACTAAAACCCTATAGCTGTAGTCTCTTTGCCAGCACTCTTCCATCACACCTCAAGAAGCTACTGATCTGACTCCTCCCATTGCAGATCATCAGTCATCAGAATGAGGTAATTATACTCCTGCCCCTCCTCCTACAAGTGTACCATCCTAGCACTAAAACCCTATAGCTGTAGTCTCTTTGCCAGCACTCTTCCATCACACCTCAAGAAGCTACTGATCTGACTCCTCCCATTGCAGATCATCAGTCATCAGAATGAGGTAATTATACTCCTGCCCCTCCTCCTACAAGTGTACCATCCTAGCACTAAAACCCTATAGCTGTAGTCTCTTTGCCAGCACTCTTCCATCACACCTCAAGAAGCTACTGATCTGACTCCTCCCATTGCAGATCATCAGTCATCAGAATGTTTATATTGATGTTTCTGTTGTTCTTCGAAAAGGGAAAAAAGGTTCTACACTGTTCATCCCATTGCTGATTACATATCCTTTGATCATCTTAGTCCTTTCGTATTTTTGCTATGTGCATTACTTCATAATCTCTTCTTAGATCTTACTGGGAGGCTCTTAGCTCACCAAAGTGGAGGTAAGCTATGGATGAAGAAATGACAATCCTACTACTTCAAAACATATGGGAGCTTGTTCCGATTGAAGTAGATGTGGTCACTTGTGGATGGATCTTTGCTCATAAGTTCAAGCTAGATGGGATGATCGATCGACACAAGGCCTCAATGGTGGCAAAGGGTTTTACTAAGGCCTCAATGATTATCTTGAAACTTTTTCATGAGTTGCTCTATTAAATTCTATCATTATTTTCCTTGGTTGTGATATTCCTACTTCTCTATTATTCCAATCAAATCTCAAAAATAATAAATTAATAAAAAGTATGTGGACCTAAAAGGATATGCATCGATTGAAAATAACAAAAATTCTTTAATTAGTAGTGTGATGTATCCAATGGACGACAAAAAGGTCTTCTTATATAGTAATCTACATGAAATTGTCATTATGCATCATGTGGAGAAGCAAAGAATTGTTTGTAAACTAAAAAAGGCAATATATAGATGGAAGTAAAGTCCTAAGGCCTGATTTTAGCAGTTTAGTTAAGTTATTGGTAGTTTTGGATTCTACAAATGTCACTCAAATTACTCTATGTTTGTGAGGTGGAGTACCTCAGGATTTATTATTCTCATTGTTTATGTTGATGATGTACTTGTCTGTGGAGTTTTGAAGCAACATTTTTCACTAAAGACTTAAGACGTTGTAGATACTCTACAACAATTGAGCTTGCATATGGCAAACATGGCATTTCTTTATTTGGAAGGAAGTATGCTCTTGATTTGCTTGACAAAGCAGGTTTACTTGGTGCTAAACCTATCAACACACCAAAGGATTTGGATCCTAGTTTCTGAAATGATGATGTTGAGCCTATGGAGGGCAAAGCAAAATATAGATACTTAGTTGGAAAATTGATATATTTCACAGTGACTAGATAAAATATTTCTTTTGTCGTGGGTGTAGTTAATTAGTTCATGGACAAACTATGCCCTATCCATTGAGAATCTGTTGTTAGGATTCTTAAGTATATCAAGAATGCTCTTGGAAAAGGGTTAATGTTTAAAATGCATGGTCACTTGAATATTGAAGCCTATTCTAATGTTGATTATGTTGGTTCTTGTGATGATCGAAAATTTACATTAGGATATTGCACATATGTGAGTGAAAATTTGGTCACTTGGAAGAGCAAAAAATAAACTGTAACTGTAAAATCTTGTGCAGAAGCAGAGTGTAGCCATGGCACATATTGTTAGTGAGATGCTATGGTTGAAAAATCTTATGGGAGAGTTATTTACGTACTCAAAACTCTTGATTATGTATTGCGATAACTAAGTCACCATTTATATTGCTAGTAATTCTGTTTTTCATGAAAAAACCAAGCATATAAATGTTGATTGCTATTTGGAAGCAATTATGATGAAGAAGATTTTTACTCCTTCCACTCCTTCAAATCAAATAGGTGATTTATTCACTATTTCTTTAGGGTCCAAATATTTTAATGATCTTTATAACAAGTTAGGCATGCTTGATATCTATGTTCTAATTTGAGGGGGAGTATTAGAAGTTTTATTTAGTATTGTGTTATATATATATTTGGATATCCATTTATATACCCATTTACCCCATCTCTATTTAAGAGAGATCAGCTTTAGCAATAACAACTTTTTTCCTCTCCTCTTTCACATCATGAACAATACAACTAGTTTTCAGACTAACCATCTCCATGTTCTTTCCCATCTAGAACACCATGAAATTGAGTGTCTGAAACTTGTCATGGAGCAACTAAACCAGAAGATAACAGATTTTACAAATGTTGAGAATATTCTGACCCAGCAGCTTCATTGAATACTTGGTTCTTTGTTGGAGTTGGGAAGAATAAGTAGGGTAAGTGAATATAAATTGAAAGCTACATCTCAATGGAGCAGTCCTAACCTGCATTTCTTTCCTTTATCGACAAAATCATCTGTTCCAGTGGATATGTATATTGTAGTTTCGGGAATATTGCAATGTAGATTGAATTATGCGGATACTGAAGAGATACATCTATACTTCTGTACCGGTTGAATTAAGACTATATATTCAACTTGATTATGACTATAATTTGGATTGTTCTTACTTTTGGGTTATTTTAGACAATGTTTCGTGATATTGTGTTTCTTTTCTAGAAACATGTCTTGTCTAGGAAGATTGAATTATCAGCACGAACATATAATACGTGGTTGTTTTAGTAGGATTGCTATATCCTTTATGATGAATGAACTGCAATTTAATGTTGGGCCCATTCTGCAGCCTTGTATATTCATAATGTTGAACCCTACCTTGTAGGTGATGTATGAAAGCAAAGCCAGATTGTTATGTACGGCTGAGGCACCTGTAATTGAGTTGTTTGATCGAGTGATGACAGTGGCTGATGCAGTTAAGGCATTGCCTAGAACATCATCAAGATCCCAAAAGAATGATAACATAGATATTTGTGTGGACAACGAACTAGGATTTGCAAAAGAACGCACCATTAGCAGGTACCATGACCCACCACTTCATTTCTGAATTGTCCTTAATTTTGATGGTTGGAAGGCATTTCATTTCCCAACAACTAAAAAATTGTTATGTTCTCAGACTAACTGAAATGAACAGCAAGGAGTACCTAGAACAGCATGGCAGCATTATGCAGGATGGCTCCCAAGAATCGAATGATAATGTTGGTGCTCTGATTGCATAACAATACCTGACTACATATATATCCAGCATAATGTATAATTTTTATCACTTAGGGTATCTGCCAATCCAATAAGGTAGCTGTCAGCATTGTTGATTATAATTACGTGTGAATTTATACACTCCATTTTTTTGGGCAGAATATTGGCCAATAATGCTGTCATTAGCTTCACATGACAGGAGACCTCGTGTATCTTTATTACCACCCTCCCCTTCATGGTGGGAGACCGTCGAGTTCATGTAATTCATGTGAATAAATTAAGCCAATGATCCATAATACCAAACATCTTGGAAAAAGCTGTATCTGATGTATACTTTATCGAGTTATAATGTTTATTACTCTCTCCTTGTTTTGGTTTAAAGCTTCACATGGAGCCTTTCTCATGGTTCTGTTTGTATATGTCAACACTAACGCATGGAATGGATTGTTTGCTCTTGTTTGATGCACATTACTGTTATGCTTTGCATCGATATAATTAGAAAACATGGTTACCAATTTTGATGCAAAAAGGCAAGAAACCAATTGCCTGGGAACTGAAAAATCTGCGTGGTTGGATAATTCAACAACGTAAGTTTTTGTCACATTGGATTAGAGTCACCGATGCAACAAGAGCCCCAAGCAAAGTCCACCTATGTGATATCCATCTAACGTTAAAACACACGTGTGGGAGTTGATACAGGTCAATACAACTTCATACCTAAATACAAACATCAGTGGAAGCATGTTGCCCAAGTTTAGTGTCATTGTGAGTTTTTTTCCATTTCCAACCATTACACAAAATCCGAATACGAAATCCCTGAAATTTACATTTTTACCACCCAGCTTTCCTTTTTCTCCAAAATCTATTATTATTCATTTTATTCCACTTCTCAATTAGGTGTTTACTATGGTAAATTTTTCAAAATAATATTTTAACAACTTATTATAAAGATAGACTTCTTTTCAAAATATTTTCAAAATTAGACTTTGACTGGATTGAGGTGGGTCCTACGTGCCTATTGGGCCTCTAAGCTTTTTTTTTTTAAATTTTTTAATGAATTCAACATTAATTTCGTCAAATTTAATTAACAGTAAAGTGTACATTCATTACATTAAATTCGACAAAGAATTCCGTTTCAACTAAATTTGATTTTTAAGAAACTGAATTCTGTTTCAACTAAATTCGATTTTTAAAAAACCAAATTCAATGAATCAGGTTTCAACTTTACAATTTAACCAAGTGTCAGTGAATTTAGCATAATCAAAGTCGAATTATATTTTATTAGTCTTCTCCATTGAAATGTCTTAGTGTATTGAATTCGATAGTTTAAAAAACTAGAACAGACACCTCTTGATATAGTGTAGTTTATTCATTATCATTCAACATAATCATTACAACTTAACAAATTAAACAAAAAATAATTAAAAATAAACATCAAATTAACATAATTAGCTTAAAAATTAACATGATAATCAAATATCTCTAAATTATAAATCAAACTACATATTAGTCTAACCAACAACTTAAACACATAAGTTTAATATATAAAAATATCAAATAAATGCTAGTAGTTATTTCCTCTTCTTCTTTACACCATGAGCCTTTTCTTAGCCACGATTACGTTCACGTCCTTTCGCTTGGTTCCACATCCATTTCTTGGATTGCATCACTTTCTTCATTGTTGGAGTTGGAGTTATTTTTCTTATCAAAGAAGATTTGTGTGTTAACTTTGAAGGGAACCTGTGTGATATTATCATTTCTCTCCTGCACAAAATGATATGACTTTTGATTTTGAAGAAAGTCTTTTTCTTAGACACAGATGCATGTAATCACTATAGACAACCATCTTATATGCACTTCACCGTATATTTACTCTTTGAGGACGCAACATTTGTGTACTACACAAAATAATTCAATGCCATGCTTGCAATATATGTACTAATTCTTCTTTAGTGGGAAAAAAAATTTTAAGCTAAAAAACATGACCTTCATTAGTCGGTACACCATGAACATTTTCATGCACATAACCCTCTCTAGTGTTGAGAAATATAAGATGAACTTTATTTTCTAATACAGAATTTTCTATCCATTTCTCATTACAAATATGTCAAAAAGCTCTTCTAATGATTCACGATATTCACTGTTTATGCAATGTTCATTAACATAATCATCTGCTTCAATGTTCAACGCTTGTGACATAGAGTGAATAATATTGGTTCCTTCTTCTGTAGGTTGGTCTTCATCTATGGAAATTGATTATTCAATCCAAAATCTCGTGTATCAATTTCCATACCATGTTGCTCTGTATTGTGCATGCTACAATGGTAAGTCCAAGTTCGATTGAGAAGAAGCATGATGATATGATGGCAAGTCCAAGTTTAGTTGAGGAGGAACATGACTTAAGGATTCACTAACTTCGTATGTGGACAAATACACTTTATGATGTTAAGGAGAAAATACATTCTATTGATTTGGAACTTTACAAACATTTTTGACATATGCTAACCTCAAAAAAAATTATGATTATCTATTTATTTACAACAAAAATGCACATTTATCATTGTCTATAAAGAAATTGTAATCCTCTAATTAGTGCCATAGTTTCAAATCCTAGAGTACATTGAATAAAGCTTGGATTAACAGTCATACTATACTTGAGATTGTTACATTCGATTGAATCAACATCGGAGTTCAACATTCGAGTGAAGTTTCATTATCTAAATCTAATTTTTCTAGATATATTTTGATAATAGGGACTTTATTATTCAAGCTTAGTATAACCTCCATTGTGTCATCATCTGTGATTTTAACAAAAGTAGACGAGCAATGCAAATGCCACTTACATGATATTTTAATATTATAATAATGTCGATTAAATCCATTAAGTTCAAACATCTTATTCTTCAAAGTTATTAATTTACTTTTATGATATAAATCGACTATTTTAGAAGTATCACCCTCATAGTATGGAGTTTTTCTATCTATAACAACATTTCTATTCTAGTGAACTACTATTGGTACTATATAATTTGCTATCACTTACAATGAGAACTCCATTACAAATAAAAAAAAACTTATGCTCAAATATTATCATTGTAAAGCTAAAAAATATCAACAACATAGAGCAAAATTTTAAAAAAGAAAGATAACAACATGAGAATAGGAATCATGTAGAATGTTTGATGCCAATATGTACGACACATGTCTCTCAGTTCTATTCCCTAAACTTAAAAAGAGCTAATATGCAAAACACCATGTAGAATGTCTATTTTCTTGCATCTTATAAAGAACCAGGGCTTCTAGCAAATCGAAGAGAAATACCTTATAGACACAATGTCGACATTCGTGACATCGAAAATAGCCAAAGTAGGGATCGAAGTGGAGGCTAGAGTGGGGATCGAAGTGGGGGCAGCATTGTAGTTGGGGTCGGAGTGGGGACCGAAGTGAGGGTTTGAGTGGGGACCAAAGTGAGGGTCGAAGTGGGGACCAAGTGTAGAGGATTAGAAATGCCCTACTATCCACGGTCGTCGGCTTTTGTAGTACATTGAACTCCACTTCATAAGAATCGAGTTTTACTTTAAATAAATTCGATTTTTAATGTCGAATTCAACAATTCTTGCTTAAATTTCGAAGTTGAATGTAATAAGGAATTTGGTTTTATTATTGCCAAATTCATTGGAACGAATGCTTTATTGCTAATTGAATTTGACGGTATTAATGCTGAATTCAAAAAAATAGAAAATGAAATTTAAGTTCAATGGAATGAATATGTGTTTTACTGTTAATTGAATTCCACGATATTAATGTTGAATTCATTAAAAATAGAAAAGATATTAATGTTGAATTCATTAAAAATAGAAAAAAAAATGTTGATAGGCTAATAGGTACATGAGACTCACTTGACCCTTGTCGAAGACTTAATTTTGAAAATATTTTAGAAAGAGATTTATTTTTTAATAAGATATTAAAATAATATTATATTATAAAATTCACTACTTACTATTTCTCCAAATAATCTGAGAATCCTCATATAGACCATTTAGTATTTTTTGCTTAATTAGTTAATATTTGTAACAGGAAAATGGATCTATAGGTGTCTACATGATTTTCCAGTAAGTACATAAAATTCGTGTCGTTCATCTTCTTTAATGGCCACGATTAAATCATTTATTACTTTATTATCCTTTTCCTCTCCTTTTTCTTCCACCGTCACTGTCCTACACAATCGTCCGCTCCTTCCTTTCTCCCTGCTGTTGCCATCGCCTTCCCTCCCTCTTCTTCTTCCAACTATTGTCGCTGTTGCCTCCCCTCCCTTCTTCTATTGCCATCACCATTGTCAACCTCTCTCAGCCTTCTCTCTCTTCTCATCTACTGTATCCGCAACTCCTTCTGCCTTTATCATTGCCTCCCCTCTTCCTTCTTCCGTTGTCGTTGTTGCCTCCCTTACCATACCACACAACCTACCTCCTCTTGATTCTCCTATATGTACCAATAGCCTCTCCTATGTATTGCACTGTCCGCCTTCGTTGTTGTCACTACTAGGGGTGGGCACCCAAACCGTCCAAACCGGTTAACCGAACCAAACCGAACCATTTTTAGCGGTTCGATTCGATTTTTCAAATTCAGTGGTTTGGTTTGGTTTGAAATATCTCCAAACCGAACCATATATGTTAATACGTATATTAAATATTTAGAAGAATATAATTATGTATCTTTTAGAACCATAGCTCGAATCATAGTCATTCTTATGTATCTTTTACTAAGTTATTTTTTTAACTGATTGTTATTGGAAGTTAAATAAAAACGTTTTTGATCATTTTTATGTATCTTTTACCAGACTGTTTTATATTTGATTCTTGTAGTCGATAAGCTTCACTACTGTAATTCTATCATAACATGATACATGAAAATTTCATATTACGAGAAATTGTGATTTCTATTTAAATTTTGCAGTATTAGATGTAGTTATTGTCATTATATCTCATATTTAGTTATATTCTTTCAATTTTCACTATCAATATTTTATTTTTTTCTATATATTTTATTAAATGGTTAAACCACAAACCAAACCGAACCAAACCGATTTTGAATGGTTCGGTTTCAATAGATAAAATGATTCGGTTCGATTTGAAAATTGTTCAAATCGAATTATATGATTTGGTTTGTGGTTTTGTTAAAAATCGAGTCAAACCGAACCGTACCCACCCCTAGTCACCATCACCTCTCCATCCTTCTTCCTTTATCACCTCCTTGCATACATCATCATCACTCCTTCTCAACTCTCCTCCTCTTTCTATTTCCCCTCAGCCGTTGGATGCATCCAACGGTTGATGTTGTTTGTCTGTGTGAAATTTTTCTTATTGGTAATTCGGACCTCTATTTGTAAACTGAAAAAAAAAAACGAATACGAAATTACAACAGAAATTGCGATTTAAACGCAGGGCTCTGACACAAACTCGATTCTGTGTTGGAGGTCGGCGGGTAGATGGAGACGGACGCGGCGAGGAAGGCGAGGGCGACGCTGGATCTGGCGTTCCAGATCTCCAACATACTGGAGACCGGCCTCGACCGCCACACCCTCTCCATTCTCATCGCCCTCTGCGACCGCGGCCTCAATCCGGAGTCCCTCGCCGCCCTCGTCCGGGAGTTCTCCTCCTCCCCCGCGCCAAGCCCCAACCCCACTTCCTCTGCACCCAAGGACCTCTCTTCCCTCTCCCGGCTTCACCTCCAGCCCTAGAAGTACACATACAACTAGAAGCTCCTCTCACTCCAATCCCTTCAGGTCTGCTTTCCAATCTCTTCTGTCCTTGGGAAGCTACTACATTTCTCATCGAAAATGTGCAATTGCTTAGTTTGACAAACTTATGATTGCTGCATAGATCCTATATCTATCTGTTTGAATATGAAATCATGTTAGGAAAGAGATTCTTATTTGTGCAAATGGTACTTCCAACTTGGGAACGGGCATGAAGAAATTAAACGATATATTTCTTTATCGGCAATTGTTTGTGGAGATAAGAAGATATGGTATGCCTCTTTAGAGTGCTTTTTGGTTAGGAGGATTTTTTTAGCTAAATGGAGTTTGTTTAGCATGAAGAAACTTGTATCTGTGCATTCATTTTTGTTGAGAACTACAAGCAATACAAATCTGAGGTTGAAGACTTGTAAACTGAGCCCATGTTGCCACATAAAGATGGATCATATCTTCATTCCAAACTAACTCAAAACTCATAGCCAAATTGGCATGTCGTCCTATGCTAATTTTACAAAAAGGGTACATCAACTGCGATTAGATGTGTCACTCGTAGTCTGCAAGAATGGATCACCATGTCGTTACTTATGAAGCCCATTTCCTCGTATATCTTCCACCAAACAAGATGACATGCGGCAATTTTCAGTCCGTTGCACATACCATCCAAGAAGCCAAGTTATGAACTTGAGTCCAAATTCAAGAAGAAATTGAGATTGTTGTTGCCAATTGGCAAGCTCCAATAAAACAATATGACCTACTTGTGAGGGACAAGTTTCTTAGGAGGTTAGACATTGTCTCTTTGATTCATTTGTCTAATCTTTGAAGAAAATCTACCTTCAATTTAGATTAGTCAATGCATTTTTTACTTATTCTTGATGAATGCAATTTTTAGAGGTCTTCTTGTAGCTGTAGGATTGTCCTTCTTGAATCTTGAGTAGATGCCTTGAGGATGCATTCAACAACTCTGTAGGAATTAATTTCTTGCATGAATGATTGTAAAAAGGCCTGAGAACAACTTTTGAGAAATCACAAACTTCTAACAAAGGTTGGGTTTAAGAAGCTAGTCCAAATGGATTCTTATTAGTAGTGGATCGCTAAAAAAAACTCTTATGATGGATGGTGAGTTTTTATATATAACTTTTCCTCGTAGCTTTCTTGAGTTGTTTACTTTAAAATGACATCATAGTTGTTCTTGTGTTATAGGACTTTGCTTGATGGTGGCACTCATAATCAAGCTTTTAATGAAATCTTTTTACCATTTTCAGAAAATATCATAGTTTAATCGTTCATTAACGATTTATTCAAGCAACCATTTCAAATAGTTCTTCATTCTCATTGTCAGTTTTCTTTTTTCTTGTAATCGTGTACTTATGACAGGATTATATCTTGTTTGGATTGGCACTGGGTAGTGTTTGATGTACCTTTGGTTGGGTTGCTTGGAATTTGTAAGGGTGGATGGCTTGACTTGGCCACTTTTTGCTAACAGGCAGAATGACTGATGCTTGAACAATTTTTTTTTGTCGTTGTGTAGGTGAATCAGCATTGGCAACTTTGGTTCCTCTTTGTGACAATTCTCTGGAATTATTTTGGTAGCTAGTAACCACCAATGCATATGGGTTTGCTTGTTTGTTTGGTTTTTTTTTTTAATGAAAGAGTTTATATTCAGGTTGTGGGTTATTTGTACATAAGCTAACAAACTAGGAATCTGGATATCCAGGGTAACCAATTATGGATTGATAGAAAGGACTGAGTTGCAAGACAAATGGTCAATGACATCATAATTAGATTATTTGTGCACCACTGGTGCGTGTAAATGCCAATTGTGCACCCAGAAACGGCGAGGATCAGGTGGTGCAGTTATTTGGTAATGTGGAGATGGTTTGTAAACACAAAAGCAAGGTGGTTAATCGTTAGTACCTTGGCAGAAAGTTCAACCCTAGTTTATTATATGAACTTCTCAAATGAGTGCATGTTGAAGATCTTTTCGGGAAGTCAACTTGCCAACCAAAAGCAGAGAACATTATAATTTCCCTTCTTCCAGAGAAGCAGATCCAGATTTGTTTTTTTCAGTT
Source organism: Posidonia australis (assembly GCA_024699735.1). Classification (NCBI taxonomy): domain Eukaryota; kingdom Viridiplantae; phylum Streptophyta; class Magnoliopsida; order Alismatales; family Posidoniaceae; genus Posidonia; species Posidonia australis. The sequence continues at coordinate 11,273 of JAMKQA010003794.1, forward strand.
GGTAACAGATTGGTTAGGGATCATTTCTTGATTATCTTGGGGCCACAAGTTATAATGCCGTCATACGTTGAAAACTCAATGGCGCTGTGCACTTCTCTAGTAAGAGGCAGAACCATTAACCCAAATGTTGTCTATAGATCAGGTATTGTAACATAGATCCTAAAAACACACAAATAATCACTCATGCAGCCCCCAGGAGAAGTTGAAGACGGTCACCCTGGATATCTACACCGTTGTGTGTAACTACTAGGTCTAGAAGCAACGCTCTCTTACTAAAAAACATCGTTTAGGAGAGGAGTTCCGCTCCTTAATTGAGAAACCGATCGAGTTAAAATGCTCAAACATCGTTTTAAGGATTAGTTTAGGTACCAAGAAATTGTCCCGTCACGGTAACTCAGATTCTCGCCACGAGAAACATGTTGCATTTTCGCTTACGCAAAGAAAGGCCAAGTTTGTCTCATAGACTGGAAGATAATACAGCTGGTCTGCAAGAAAAATATAAATTGCAATCTGCGTAAAAGTTGTTTTTCTCATAGAGCCTAATGGCACTGTATGCACGTATACAGCCAACCTTGTTTTTCGATTTTTAATTTAAATAATTTTTTTTAACCACATAGATTGCATTATCATAATATGAAGTATATGTCAATAAAATTTTATTTCAATCTGGCTTTCATAACTCCATCTTAAGGTCTCAAACTTCGAAAATTTTGAACAAATTTCAGTCATTGAATTTGAATACATTATTCAATGGTCAACTTTAACTCTAAAAATTATAAAATTAAAGTATATTTTACAATATGAAGTGGATTAAATTATGTAAGAGTTGATTTTTTTTAATATAGGGAAAATGCCAAAAATATGGGCATATACAACCATCTTGGCTGTATACGTGAATACAGCCCTATTTTACTGTTTCTAATATTGACTAAAGGGCAAAGTGGGAAAAGATAGTCGACACCATACATAATGCATGCAATGTCACGTATACACCAACCTTATTTTTCGATTTTTAATTTGAATAATTTTTGTTAACCACATAGGTTGCATTATCATAATACAAAGTATGTCATAACATTTTTTATTACAACAAGAGTTTCATAACTTATTAAGGTCTCAAATTTTGGAAGTTTCAACAAATTTCAGTCATTGAATTGGAATACCTTATTCAACAGTAAACTTAACTCTAAAAATTATAAAATTAAAGTATACTGTACAATATGAAGAGGATTGAATTATGTAATAGTTTGATTTTTTTTTTTAAATATAGAAGAAAATACAAAAAAAATGGGTATATACACCCTTCTTGGCTGTATACATGAATACGGCCCTATTTTACTGTTTCTAGTATTATCTAAAAGGCAAAGTGGGAAAAGATAGTTGACACTGCCAATCTTGCATGCAATGTCACCAATCAAATCTTTACAACAGGAAATTACACAGGGATGTTAAGAAGATAGGTCAGGAGTGCGAGAAATGAAGAAAACTTGCATTAACCTTCCTTTCTTTTTCTCCTTGATGCAATCTCCGCCGCCCAGGCTTTTCCCACATCAGTCTGGAACTTTCCTGCATTAGAAAGAGCGGACGAGATAAAAAGGCCACGGTGAAGCTCATCAAGGCAACCAGATGATAAAACACTAGGGTTTTTCAAACATAATTACCTGCAGTTGACTGGAAAAATTCCTCAAGATCTTTTCCTTGTTCTGCAACGAGCAATAAATGATTTTCAGTATACACAGAGAAATGTAATAAATGCAAATCAAAAGAAGACGTATACACATGAATTGATTAGAATTATCATTCGGTACAGGAATCTTGCTATTGAAAGGCGTGGCAAAAACATGGAAAATCAAGCATAAGAAGAAGGTACTGTTGAAAAAAAAGGATTAAAAAAACAAAGCTTCTAGAAGTAAACAAATAGACTAAACCATTACAGATCTTATCTAGTAAGAATTTACAACATGGGATAGTAAAAATGCTTTCATGAGTTAAGAACTGGACGGTTAAAGCAGTAATACTCATAATAGTAAAGCGATACCAGTTTCATATTCTAATGCTTGAAGTATCATCTCCACCTGGACGAGACAACAGATTCAATCAGAAACTTACGGATAAAATACATAACATAAGAAGGTCATGACAACTGTTCTGATTTTCAGAACTCATTCTTTTATATTCAAGGGAACAATACGGCTCAACAACAAAATTGGCAAAACAAAAGTGAAATTATGATTATATTTACCTAAAGACGCGAATTTAAGGTAACTAACATTCAAAATGTAGAAAAATTAGCAATGAAAAAATAGGAAATAAATAGAATATAAAGTGATGTCTAGGGCATTTTCATGCAATACTAAAATGGACCGCAAGCATTTTGTTTAGAGAGAAATCAAAAACATGCTAAAGCATTAGTTCAAGTAATAGGGGTGATTAGATCCTGGTCTACGTTACCTTGTCAAAATCCTTGACAATCTTCGCTTCTGGGGATGAATTCTCCTCATACTCCATCCATAATTCATGAATTTCCTTTGCTAAAAAAAAAGATATCAGTTGCAAAACAAAAGGTCGTAACACTAGTGTACATGTATCAGTCACACCAACCATTACATATGAAATGAAAATTTGTTCTATAAGACATTTTTAAGGTGCTAACCATGAAGATGTGCATAATCATTCAAGGAGAACAGTGAATAAGGGTTCATATTTGATTTAGTTTGATAACAAAACTGCTTCAAAGAGACGGTATGTAATTGCTTTTCAAAAACTGTATTATGTCCTTAATAAGATCAGAATACTTGGATCCAAAACAGCTTCACATGTTGTTCACTTGCTCCAATACATAGTTGTCTTATAAACCTGGTCTGCTATTCTTTTCTAGTACTATTTCATGTTCTATGTAGAAAAGCCAGTTTCATATCTCATCTTTAAATAACTGCCAATGTGGAAAGATTGAAACTGCAATTGAAGTAGTTTTACCTAAAGTGGACATATTAAGAGCACTCTTTGACTAATCTAACCTCCCTTTTGTTTTCCTATGATTATTGTGACCATCAGCTAACAAATGACATTTTCTTTAGAAATGCATACTCCAAAAATAAATACGATTTAGCTAAAGTACAAGCAAAGTTGACATCAGCATTCTTTCGCTAAAAAATAGTAAGATCTCACAAACCTCAAAAAATATCGTAATTTGGCCGAAAATTCTGACGGCTGCAGACAATAACCATCATGCCAAACCCAAAAATACATTTTCAGAAAAGGATTGGTTAGTTCTCAATGTGGAGTCCCAAAATATGTCTGCCTGAAAGGACATAAATTTCCTATATGAAATGCCAAACATGTGTACTTTGAAATGAATTTTTTCTTAGATGTGTACTTCTTCAAATTAACAAAAAAAAAAACACTTAAAACAGTCCAATTTTAAGCTCATAAAGGGTGTTGGTCCATGACCTGTTCGGAGTTGCCAGGAAAACGATGCAAAAATGCTATTTACCTCTTGCCCCATTACCGAGTATCTCACACATTTGATGGAGTGCTTCTTGTTCTCTACGACTCTTTTCCAACTTAGACACACCATCTGAAGGGGTTATATCACCAACTATGGCTAAAAAGTTTGAAAATTGGCAAGGTAAATTGAAGTTAGAGTATGTCAACACAAAGAAAATTAATAAAAATTAAGAACAAGGCAAAAAAGGGGGAAGAACAATGTATATTATGACATAATATAATTACCAGTTGTAGCTATATCATTATCATATTATGCAATGTTTGAAAATCACATAATAAGGTCTCCAATAATTCAAAGAAAAAATGGTGACCAAGAAAGTTTTCTCAGAGAAGTAATTATAATAGATAATGATTAAAAGATCAGATGATGAGATTGTCAGTGATTCAACAGAATCAATACTTTATCCATACAAATGTATAGATGTGATCATGAGATTCAGACCAAATAAGAGGATAGTAGAACATTGAAAACAGAAGTCAAAAACTAAAAGATAAATTACAGTTTATCCCTTCAACTATTCGTATTTTTTAATTTGATATCTTAAACTTTTATTCGTTACAACTTGTCACCTCAACTACCTTTGTTAAACAACAAGACCCCTTCCATCAGGTTTGAAGGGTTAAAATATTTTTTTAGACAAATTTGTCCTTCTTCTTATTTTCTTCCATTTATCCTCTTTAACTATTCGATTTTTTAAACTTAATACTTTAATTTTTTTTTCTTTACAACTTACTCCTCTCAAGTACCTCTATTAAACAATAAAACCTTTCCGTCAGGTTTGAAGGGTCATGTGTCATTTATAGTGTTTCTTTTGAATAAATTTACCCTTATTTCCCATAGTCTTCTATTTATTCTCCGTCATAAATACTAAATCCAACTTTATCACCAAAATTTTCTCCTTTCACCAACTTTCCCAAACTTTTTTTTCCTCTTTTTTCTTGATAAACTAATGATTTCAAACTTCATCAACATCACAGGAAGATCTCGAACTTCTTTATCATCATCAAGCATATCTTAATCGAAAGTCTTGACCTGCTCGAAAAGGACATCAGCGACCAAGATTTATGTCAAATGAGGTGTGAATGAGGAAGAAAGAGTCCCATAAGGGTAACGTTCAAGTCGGATTCCGTAAAATTGAGAAGGAGATTATTTATAATTGAGGGTAAAACAATTAAAAATTTAACAATATTCACCTAAAAAGGTAATTTATTGTAATTTACCATAATTTAAGAGACAAGTTGTAACGAAAAAAAGTTTAAGATACTAAATTACAAAACTCGAATAGTTGAAAACAATAAACTGTAATGTAACACTTGGAAGGTAAGTTGCAACGAAAAAAAGTTTAAAGTACTAAATTGAAAAATGTAAATAATTGAGGAAGGTAAACTATAATTTGGTTCCAATTGATGTATCTTGGTTCTTACCATTAGCATCGACAATTAAGGAATCCATAGGTTGGAATTTTCTCATATGCAATTTTAAATATATGCTAACTCTAACCGGTGGAACACAAATAACAAGATCAACAATTGCCATGAGGACAAGATGCCAATTATATCATTTAAAATATATTTTATGTCAAGGTTGTGGTGTACAAAACAACAAGCTAAAAAATTTCATCAGTTTAGTGTTTCTAAATGAATGCCAAATATATTTATCCAAAAGTGTTGAGTAGATAGATCCTTATATGGATCTTTGCTTTATTCTTTTATCTTTGTGTTATCCATTTATTTTTGTATTCTCCTGTACATATAGGAGATAATCCTTAATGCAGTACAATCAATCTATTATTCCTTTTTTCTCTACATGTATCAAGAGCTAAAAAAACCTAACCTTAAACTCAACCGCCACCATCAACCCTATCGCCGTCAACCACCTCACTACCTCATGCCATCTTGCCACCGGTTCCTACCTACACAAGACTAACCTATAAATGTTCCTACCAATTGTGTAGGCTGGTGGTTTCTCTTCCTCCCTCCATTTCTCCTCTTCTTCCATAGTATAGTACCCCTCCTATGTCGTAAGAGGTCCTATGCTGCTTGTCATGGTTGCTTATCTCTCAACCTGCTACCTTTGTTCTCCTCTATGATGCCATTCTCCTCCACGAATCCGTCGTCGACCACACTGTAGGATGCATGACTTTGAAATTTGCATGGTACTACTATGAAACTTAATGGAAAGAATTATCTTCTTTGGTTAAAGTCCATCATTGTTTTCCTTGACGCTCATTGGAAAACAAAGCACACTACTTGGGATCAGCTACCTCTAAAAGATTCCACTTACGATGACTAATTTGCTACAGATTGTGATGTAATTTCCTGACTTGTCAATAGTATAAAAGAAAATATTGCTGTTGTCGTCATGTTCTTCACTCCAACTAAGAAAATATGAGATACACTAAATAAGACATATGAACATAAGAAAAACATTTCTCATGTGTTTGAGATTTATGAGTAGCTCTTCTTTTTTTAATAAAAGGGCCACTCAGTTCAAGATTTACATACATTTTTGCATGCTTTTATTGATGAATTGGATATTCATCAGCCTATTGTTCTCGATGCACAAATATTGAAGGAATATCGTAAAGAGTTAGTAGTTGCAAAGTTTCTCACTGCTCTACAACCTAAGATTGTTTCCCATATCTGTAGACAAATTCTTAGAGCTAACATTGTCCCATTCTTGTCCTCCATGTTTTTTCATGCTCTCTACATCTCTACTGAGACTCCTACCTTACTCGCCGATTAGTTGACTATGATTAATTACAGTCGTAGACATGGCCGAAGACACAATTCAAGAGGAGGACATGGAAACTACAAGTGTGATCATTGTGGATGCACCAATAACATTTCTAAGAAGTGTTAGGATAAGTTCCATAAACCAAAATGGGCTAAAACTGTTGTGACTCTTGTAGACAACTCCTCTAGAACCACATACACGTCTATACAATCAGTATCTCTCTATGCTTCAGGGAAGTCAAACTTTATTCATGGCTTTTCACGCAATGACATCAAGTACTAGTACTTTTTTGACCTTTATGGACAGTTCTTGGGCATTAGATCAAGGTGTTTGCACTCAAATAATAGGTGCTCGAGATCTTTTTGTTTCCCTTTCTAGTATATCCTCTACTCCTTTTGTGTCTATAACAACAGATGATAGTCTTTGTTTTGTTCTTGGAAAAGGAGTTGTTTAGGTTTCTTCTTCTTTGAACCTTGTTAATGTTCTTTATGTACCTAATTTTTCTACCAACTTGCTTTCTATTAGCAAAATCACAAAACTCTTAAATTGCTTCATGACATTTTCCCGTATTACTATATTTTCAAGATCTGCAGATGGACTAAAGGATTGATTTAGGCTGTGAATGTGGTGGACTATATCTTCTTGTTCGCGAGAAGGTTCCCAGAAGGCTCGTCTTATCTACTTCTACTCCAAAGTCATCTCTTTTATGACACTTTCTTCTTGATCATTCTTCACTTCGAAAGCTTCAACAAGAATCCTTTGAGTGTGAATTTTGTCAATTGAGTAAGTATCATCGTGTTACTTATCTAGTCAATTGATTCTGTAAGTTATGGTCCTTTTAAGTTGATCCACTCATATATTTGGGACCATGTCATGTGTCTTTTGTATATATTGGATCATAGATACTACATTGTATTTATTAATGAGTTTTCTAAAGTCTCTTGGATATATTTGCTTAAAGATAAAGCTTATGTACCTATTGTTGTTCGAAATTTATTTGTTAAAATAAAAACCCAATTTTCTACTTCTATACAATTATTTCAAACTAATAATGCTATGAAATTTGTCCAAAATAATAATACTAATTTTTACGCTTCATTGAGAATATTACATCAAACATCTTGCCTTCTAACCATTCAACAAAATAAATAACATTGCTGAAAGAAAACACAAACATATCCTTAATGTCACTCGTCCTTTATTGCAACAAATGAAGGTTCCTAGATATTTTTGGTTTGATGTAATCTTGACTGCCTCCTAGAATGTCCTTAGTTGCCCTTCATGGTGATATACCTTTTCAAAGGTTGTGTCCTAATCTTCATTTTTTTTACTTACCTCTTAAAGTCTTTGGATGTGCTAACCTAGATAAACTATCCTTTCATTTTATCAAGTGTGTTTTTGTAAGGTACTTTAGAATTCAAAAGGGATATTGGTGCTATGATCTGACTACAAGATGATATTATTTCACTTTTGCCGATGTCACCTTCTTTGAGTTTGTCTTATTTTACCTCTACGTCTCCAACAAATGTCCAAGTTACTGTTTCTCTTCTTACTCCTGTTGAGAATTCTGTTGTTAAGGGTACTTTTGGTGCTTCCAATGCTTCCACTTGTCCTTTGCAAGTATATACTCATCACCCTCGGGAACAATCACCCCTTTGGACTTAAAACCAATACAACTCCTAGGTTAGCAGATCTAGATTCTTTGGATCTTTGTCTTCCTAATGCTCTATGTAAGGGTAAATGATTTGTTATTGTCCATTCTATTTTACAGTCTATTTCATATGATCATCTTCCCCCTGTATTTCTTCAGTTTGTCTTGTCCATTTCCTCTCAGTATATTCACAGAAACTACACAAAGGCTATGACAATATCACAATTGAAAGTTATTATGGATGAGAAAATGCAAGCATTACTATCACGAAAAACTTGATAGTTGATTACTCCTTTAGTGAATGCTATAGTTGTTGGATGTCAATGGTTCTCTTGATAGGTACAAAGTACGCCTAGTTGCAAAGAAATTCACGTAAACTTTTGGTGTGAACTATGCTAAGACTTTTTCTCCTGTGACGAGACTAAACTCAATTCAAGTCTTACTGTCTGACTCTATCAATCAAGCATAAGAACTACATTTAGATATTAAAATTGCATTTTTAAATGGAGCAACTGACATAATAGATACTTATGGAGTAACCTCTAGGATATATTGTTCAAGAGGAGAACAAGGTTTGTCACTTCAAGAAAGCTATTATGGCCTCAAACAAAGTTCCAGAGCGTTGTTTGAAAATTTTAGTAGCTTGTCATGGAGTTGGATTTTGACATTGTGCATCACTCAGTAATTATCCAACAAAACAACAATGGCAATGTGATACTTGCAATATACATTGATGACATTCTTTTGACAAGCAGTGACATAAATGGAATCACTGAGACTAAAGAATATCTTAGGAGAGACTGTGTTACCAAAGATATAGGAAGACTTTGATACTTGAGATAGAATTTGCTTATAACAGAGATAAAATGGTTCAACCTCCAAAGAAGTATGCTTTTAATCTACTCAAGTTCAAACTTCTAGGCTACAAATCTGGAAGCACTTCAGTTGACCAGACAGATTTTTAGGATAGCACTTATGAGCTTTTTAAAGATGTGGGGTGATACAAACGAATGATCTAAAATCTTATCTACTTGACTTATCACACGTTGTCTCCTACATTGTTGCATTGCCGAGTTAGTTTCATTGGAAAGGGACTTGGTGCATGTTGGTGATACAAACAAATGATCAAAAAACTTATCTACTTGACTTGTCACACGTCTAGACATCTGCTATGTTGTTGGATTGCTGAGTTAGTTTCATTGGAAAGGGACTTCGTGCATGTTAGCTTGTGTAAAGAATGCAATGGGTAAAGGCTTGGTCTATTAGATACATGGTCACCTCCACCTTGAGGCTAACTCGAATTCAAGCTATGTAGGTGACAAAGGAGACTGAAAATCCACTTCTGACTACTGCACTTAGATTGGAGGGAACCTCGTCACATGAAGAATCAAGAAACAAAATGTGGTGTCTTAATCAAGTGTAGAAGCTGAATCTCTGTCAACTGAGTTGGATTTCAACATACAACTTTCTATGCTCGTGCATTGTGACAACAAAGTTGTTATAATCATTGCCAATAATTCTACTTTCCATGAGCGAACAAATCATATTAAGGTAGATTGTCACTATGCTAGATATGTCGTGATGAGTGGAATCATCTCTACTCATTATACACATCATCCGATCAACTCATTGATATTTTCACAAAGAATTTATCTCTAAGGAGTTTTAAGTCACTATGTAATAAGTTAGGCATGTTAAATATTTATGCTCTAACTTGAGAAGGAGTGTTAGAGTAAATAAATCATTATATGGATCTTTACTTTATCCTTTTATCTTTTATGTTATCTGTGTATCTTTGTGTTGTCCTATATATATAGGAGATAACCTTCAATGCAATACAATCAATCTATTATTCCTTTTCTTTCTACAAAAAGAAAAAATTCATGTATTGTAGATTTTAAGTAATATTACATTCGAAGAGATAAGACTAGTCCAAAATCATACTCTGTTAGTAAGACTTTTATCAAAGTTTGCTTTCTTGTTTCTTTGTCTAGTTTGATAAGTCCCTTTCTCAAGCTAAATAGTTCCACTTAGGGTGGGAATTGATAGAGATTAGTAGATTCCTTGTAACTCCATTGTTTGATTTCTTTTCAGTGGTCAAATAATTAGTTTGACCAAGAAAATGGAGTATTCAGAGGGAGTTTGTTTTCCTTAAAAAAATGGAAGGGGTAACAAACTCCATCCTTTTGTTTTCCTCCATACTGAATGGTAACTTCACCACAAGTTTCCTCCATCAGTTCAAACTACTTGTTATTCAACACTAGAATTTCAAATTCTTAAATTGAAACTTAACACCCAAATAACAATTCTTGGAGTTTCAAATCATATTGGAATTTTACAATTCTTGGAATTTCAAATCATGCTGGAATTGCAACTCTTGCAAACCAGATAGATCCTTTGGTTACATCATTCTACATGTTGATTGGTTGCTAAAAAAATTAAAACTTACAATAATGTCTTTTCTCTTAAGTGAATTGTTGTTTCAAATAGGAATTCAACATCAATTCTGACAAGACAAATAAGTTCGACAATTAGTAATAAGCCCTTAAAGCCCTTAAATTCTAAGTGTATCCTTAAAATAGACCCGAAAATATAGGTACAAAGTCGTAGATTATGATGGTAATCATATGTAAAAACCATGTTCTCCCATTATTATGGATTTCACAGTTCTACAACCTCATTTTGACAGGTCAGACACCTGTAATGACACTATGCAAACTGTAAAAGAAACTACTTTCAGGTTTGACGAGCTCAAGTAGCAGGTTCACCACACAAACTCTCTTTAGTCTTTATGTATATTTGGAGGTGTATATGATTAGTTATTAGTCCAATATCGTTATAAAAGAAATAGAAGTCAACTTTTAATCTCAGATTGTAAACATAATTTTTCCAACTCCAGTTGGAGAAGGTACGATTGACAAAGATAACTCTAGTGGACCAGATAAACAAAATAACACATTGGGTTCAAAATGCAACAAGAACCAATTCACAGAACAAGCACAATAGCTTAAAACAACAACAACAACAACAATGTCTTAATCGCACTATGTGGCATCTGCAACATAGACCTGAATCCATTCTCTTTATTTAATTTCTTCTAATGCGATAAGTTATGCATGCATAGATTCTTTTTCACTATTATTGTCACATAATTGAGGCTCTTCCTCTACCGCTTCTGCAATAAATCCCAGAAACTTGAATCTTTTTCACACACATTGTCGTCAATAATAACACGGCACCCACAAAGAACAAACAGTAGGCAACTAGGAGAGTATCAAAAGGCTTCACGATACAAAATAAAAGCCTCCAGTTGATTTAACAACGCACCTTCAGCTATATCATGAACGATGGCCAGCTTGACACACCTATCACAATCAACAACAACATTTCATCAAAAGAGAGGAGAGAGAAAAAACAGAACACATTCAAAACAGAATGCGGTGGTTACCTGTCTCGGTCGACCCCGGGGATGTCGTGAGACACGAGGGCCATGATCCCCATCCGGTACATGTGGTCCGCCACAGACTCCGGCTCCCGCACCTCCCGGATCACCCACCCCGCCCTTTTGGTCGTCTGCGCCACTCAAACAACAACCATCCAAATCATCATCGTTTCAGCTTTCAGCACGCATGAATTACAAGTAAAGAAGAAGAGGAAGGAAGGAAGGGACGAACCTTGAGACGGTGGCATAGGGTTAGGAAATCGATGGCCGAGGAGGGTGAAGGCGACGAGGAGGAGGAGGAGGAGGATTCAGGGATGGATGAGGAGGAGGAGGGGCAGTCGTTGTTAGAGTGGGAAGCCATCCGCACCGCTGGACTGCAGAGACTGCGGCAGCGGCGCAGGGACCCGAATCGGGAAGGAGCGAAGGAAAACGGGAGGAGGTGGGACATGAAGAGAGCGGGGCTGAAGACGAGGCATCCGCCGCCCATCTCTCTCCCCTTCTCTCTCCTCACAATGCTCCTGCCACCCTCGGTTAAGTCACCACACCCTGCCTTCCTTGGTTGTTTTGCCGCCTGTACATATTTGTACAATAATTCATCACATTGGACCTAATAAATACAAGTACACTATTCAAAATTACGTTAACCTTTTTTAAATGTAGAATAAAAAAAATAAGAATGAATAAAAAATAATATTAATATTCTCATAATATAACCATTCAATTTAAAAGTAATTTTCTTTTAAAGATGAATAAGTGTGTATAAAAAGATATTCTAGTTTGGATGAAGAGTGGAATAAGTATTAGAATAAGTGAAAAATGTGTAGATTAATAATAACAAATTTGATTATTAAGAGATATAGCTAATTTAAAGTATGTATACATCATATTATATTTATTAATTTTTAAATAAAAATAAACACACTTTATACATACATGTATCAGAATAACTTTGTGGAATAATTTTATTCCACTCTTATTGTATAATAGCTATTTTGGAATGTATATCAGAAAAGGAATTATTATTCCAAATTTATTCTGGTTTTTACATAACCAAATGGAATAGTAATTCCTATTTTAGGTTTATTCCAAGACTTATTCTTGATCTAAACAGGGGTTTAGACTCTAATTAGAAATAATAAAATATTCCTCAACAAACAACATACAATTAGAATTATGTAAATGTGTAACTTACACGTAAAATTATGTGAATTTGTCTTTTTGTTCTAACATCATCTTATACCTAAATGATGGTCAATTAAAAAAATTACATGATAACGAAATTCATAATTCATAAATAAAATAATAAAAAATTATTAATCCAAATTATAATCATGAATTAAAAAATAAAAACTTAATAAAAGAAATTAACTAATATGTAAATGAAGCAATTGCAAGTTGGTCATTCCAATTCTTTGGGTTGACTTTTAACTTATCAAAATTAAGATTTAATGAATAACAAACAACGTTGGTGTATATGATTATCTTTTGAGAACAGGTGGCATTGCTGAATTTTTTGAAACTTTGATAATATTGATGTAATAGAGCTAGTTTTGGATGATATACCTTTAAAAATTCTCATTTCCATTTTGATTATATTTACTGTCACACCCTCATCTTGTAGTTAGTCATTCAAGTTTAAGTGCACAAGTAAGTGTAATGGACTTTGACACTAAGGCGTAGCGTGCAAGGTGAAACACCATGAGGAGAAGACTAGAGCCCATCATGTAAGGAGTGTAGGAAGGTCAAGATCGTTGCGTCAAGCCAAAGGGAAGCAAGTGTGTGCATGTGTGCAAAGCACATGGAACGCAAGGAGTGCACAAGATGTGGCACATGTGGCGAGGAGAGCATGTGCCAGAAAAGGGAGGGTGTGAGTCTATGGGAGCATGTGCTGACATTATTGGTCAAGTGGTCTGGACACATGTAATAACTACTGGACAATGTCTCATTGTCACAGTGGTTGAGAGAACTCTAAACTCGTCACAGGTCCTAGGTTCGAATCCTAAGACATACATAAAAATTCACCTCTTACTATCTCAATCGTTAACAAAAAAAAAAACATGTAATAACTACTAGGGTTATTGGTCAAGCAGAGGCCTTGCAACCTAGGCCTTGTACACGTGGTGGTGTTGTGCACAAGCAGTAAAGGAAGGCACAGATCGTTGCTAAAGGGGCATAGCGATGTTCTATGCGTTGCATGCAAGACACATAGTCAAAGTGTAACGCATGCAGGAGCTTCATGACACATGAAGCATGGAAATGCATGGGATTAAGGTTGGACATTAAGGAGTTGGAGTTAGAGTTCCTAGAATCAAGGGGCATGGCCTAGACTACTTGAGGCATGTAACACCAAAGCATAGGTGTATATATACTTATGCATATGAGGGGAAGAGGAAGCAACAAGTGTAAACTTCTCTTCCCCGATACAAGTGCAACTCTAGTATGAGAAATAGAAAGAGAGTGCTTCCCTAAACTTGTGTGTTTTTGTGTGTGTGTGCATGTATTGATCTTGAGCAGGCTAAGCTAAGTGTGGTGACACATAATGTTGGCAGAAGTTTCTAGCAAGGCACAAGCATTTCATGACATTTGTTCCATTATAGGGATCTTGAGCGTAATCTGGAAAGATTAATGGAGACAAAGCCCAATGAGAGCAAGTTAGTTAAGGCAAGGCTAAATGATCTTGAGGAGTGGATGAAGGCAGCTAATCCCATCATTCAGGTCCATACAGGAGATGTGGTAGGAGATCACCACTCACCAAGAAGACCTTGCATTGTAGAAGAAATCCATGGCAGCAGTGCCATTGGACAAAGCAGGACTAAAATCCCATGTATTAGAGCCCAAAGCATTCATGGAGAGCTGTGACACCAAGGTATTAGAGAATTTCTTATGGGATAGTAATGCATAATTCAAAGCCACATGCAATTCAAAGAAGGAGAAAGTGACATTGGCAAGTATGTTCCTTTCTAGCGATGTTAAACTTTGGTGGCACACTCACTTTGCACGCATCAGATTTGAAGAAGCTGAAATGTGGGAATCATTAGCCTAGGAACTAAGGCAACAATTCCTTCCCACCAACATTGCATAGGTAGCATGAGATGTGTTACGCAAACTAAAGCTGTGACGTCTGGGTCTGATTATCCATTTTTATTTTAAACCATGTAATTATTTGCAATATTGTATAATAGTTTATTAATGGGTAATTTGTTGTTTCTTGGTTGTGTGAGGTTGTGGTTGGCTTTCTGTGCATCTTCTTGTGATTTGGGATCCATGTGGAGTCCGGTTTAAGGATGCACAGTTGCCTTGATTTGCGTGCCTATCTTTTCTTCCTTTCTTTTCCTTCTTTTTCTCCTTCCTTTCCTTCCTCTCACGAGCCGCATACTTTTCTCCCCGTCCCCTTCCCTTCCTCGACCTGTGCCAACAACGACACTGGTCCTTGCCTCGCTGTCTCTTCCGATGCGATGGGCGGCCGGCGCGATGCGGGTGGAGAGGAGGATAAGTGGAGGTCGCGGCATGTAGAGAGAGGAAGGGGTGACAGAGAGAGGAGGAGAGGGAGAGGATCGACGCGTAACCAAGGAGGTGGTGAGTCGCTCGTGTGTTCCGTCGGTAGAGGAGGCTTCGCCGGGGCGCGAGGAGGTTCACCGGAGGTTGGGAAGGTCGCCGGGGCATGTGCCAGGTACGCAACCCCTTTTCCTTTCCTCTATCTGGTGTTTTGTTAACAGTAGGTTAATTGCATGAAAATCAAGATAATGCAAGGAAAATTGTAGAAAAATCATGAAATGAATGGAAATGTGATGTATAGCATGGAAATGTAGAGATCATGCGGTTATGATTCATGTTTGGGGGGAAAAAATGTGATTTTGGGGTTGAAGGCTACAGTAGCCGTTCTTGAACCCTTTCCCCTTGTGATTTTCATATGAGCTGTGTGGTTGATGAAATCATGAATGGTTTGAGGGGTTTTGAAGTAGACTTGAGGGTCTACACCCCATGATTTTATGGAAATTTATGGTACATGTTTAGGGGGTCCGATCAGGACTCCCACTTGGGGCGATTTTTCGCTGCCTTAGCAGGGGTGTGTCCTGTCTGCAAGGAATTCGATATGCCGAAATCCTAGCAGATTAGGCCAGGACCCAAGTTTCGGTAGACCGAAATTTTCCAGTCGACCGAAATAGGGGGTTTCGGCATACCGAAAAAATTCGGTATACCGAAACAGGAAATTTCGGAATACCGAATTGAAAATTCGGTATGTCGTTTTTGCCCTGAATTTAAAAGGTTAAAATGTAATTTTTTAATGTATGTTAAGTGGTTGTTATGGTATGGTGGGTTTATGTGAATGTTGTTTGCCCCGTGTAACAACATGGAGG
>JAMKQA010003795.1:0-15773 GCA_024699735.1 Posidonia australis
TTCCGAAAATTGCTGAATCGGTATTCCGATTTTGATCGGTCGACCGAATTTCTGGAATCTTTTGATTGCTTTGAATTTCGGTGCTCTGAGCAATGTTCTGATTATTCCTGATTCGGAATACCGAAAAACTTCGGTATGCCGAAAATGATCTAAGCTCCAAAAAGCTTCTATCTTGGCATGTAAGTCCGAATACATATATAATAAACTATTTTGCTTTCATAAAAGCTTTTCATATTTTCTGAAGTGATTATATAACATTTAATCACACATTATTTGTTATCATGAAAATGTATTTATAGATTTTTCAACAGGGAGAAGACTGAGGCCGCTCGTTGCCAGATCCAAGCCGTTGGATCTTCCCCTCATCCTTTCCTCTTGCTCACAGTAGGTTTGGATGCTCGATCAGGCATCAGGGAGGCCTTGAAAGGTACCCTAGATGGCCGTCAACGGCGAGGTTCCATCGCCGACGGTTGTCGTTCTTTTTTTTTAAAAACTTCTTTTAGAAAACTCTGTTTCTTTTATTTGTTTGCAACTAGGTCCTTTTATTTTGCTATTTGGTCCCTACACTAGTTTTTAATCATTTTAATAATGATTTGTTTTGTAAAATTACAGTGTGACTCTTGAACATTTTTGTTAATGTTTTTCAGGCTTTAATTTTTGACATAAAACCCTCTGATTTACTTTTCATTCATTTTAAGTCTATAATTTGCATAGAAAACTCTGAATTTCATTAAAATTGTTCTGCATGCATGATTTTCTAGCACAATTGTAAACTAAACCTTGGAGATTCAATTCTTTACCCAATTGTGCTCAGAATTGCATTTTAAACCCTAAACTTCACTGATTTTACACTGAATGTATATTTTTAAGGCATATTTGTAAATCAGCCCTTGAAACTTCATGTTTTCATCCATGAGTCCATTATTTTGCACATTTAACCCTAAATTTTTTCAAAATTGCATTAAACAAATCTTTTGCTGACAAAATTGCAGATTGGACCCTAGGAATCTTGATTTTACCAAAAAAAGCACAGTTTTGCACATTTAACCCCCAACTTCTTTAAAATTGCATAAAATGTGTTTTCCTAAACATTTTAGCTGATTTGGCCCTGGAATCTCATTCTTTATTCAGGATATGTGATTTTTGCACAGAGGCCCTTGGAAATTTACATATTTCCCCCCTGTTTGTATTTTGTACATTTTTGTCACACTTTTCCAACTTATTTCAAACTTGGTTTTCACATTATTTCCCTGATTTCTTCTGATTTTCACGATTTTTGATTTGGTTTGGATTTTTATCGCTCGATGGCGTACATTGACAAGCTTAACAATGCCGATATTGACTCGAATGAGGATTATTTTCTCCCATTCGATTTTCTCAGATTTCTTCAAGTTTCTGCTGATTTATGTGACGCTTTCCGAGCATTCTCGATTTTCACGATTTTCCTTATCGCCCTAAGGGCGTATAGTGAAGTGGCATTTTCAATGCCTACATTGTCCCTTGGATTATTTTCCTTATTATTTCTTTTCTCCTCTTTGATTTGGCATATTTTGCATTCATCTTGGGCATGTGCATTTAGAGTAGACAAGTATACACACAACAGACCATTAGCAAGCAGGAAACCTAGAAAGACCGAATTCTTCGGGTGCATGGGGGTGCCTAACACCTTCCCCATACGTAACAAGAATCCTTACCCTTTCTTTGGCCCGCATTGAATTGTGCACAACATCCAATAGGCACGAAGCATACGTGTGTTTTCTCTGCATTGATTTCTTTTGGTTATCCCATTGTGTTTGGTTTTCTTTGTCTTTCCATTAAAAGACTGGGTGGCGACTCCTTTTCTTTATCCTTTTCTTATCCTTCCTTGGTGTTTCCGAGTCTAGTCTCCTTCTTTCAGATTCACCATCTTTGCCGTAACCATATCGGGACTCCTCGTGTGTTTCCACGTACCTTGGAGAGTCGTGCAGGGTTCCATCAACATGGTCACAAGAACTGGTGACTCCACTAGGGATAACCAGTTTTTGACTTTCGCTTAGGTCTCCTTGCTTACTTGTCATTGATCTATACACTTTGTGTTTGTTTGCTTGTTCTAATTGTTTGTACATATTTGACTGTACATGCCTTTTTACACTATTGCTATGCCAGCACACATGCACATGACCTGATTCACGCCTTTTGTTATGATGCTTGCTTTTCTTCACTTACCTGTGAGCATTACACTAGCACATGCCATGCTTATGCCTTTTGCTTGTTGGTTGAGTGTTTGGATGCCAAGATTTTGTGTTTTCTTCCCCTTTTTGTATTTTCTATGATTAGGAGAGTAGAGACATGTTTGCCTCCCTTTCTGGTTAAAATAAAACACAAAAGCATATTGCATGATTGATCATATAAGGCATGCATCTTCTCCTCTGAGTCCACCCATAGTTTGCGAAGGACAATTCTGGTAGCCCGTTCTATAACTTTGGTGTTGGACATGTTGCTAGTTTGTCCCCCCTTGTCTGGGGTTGTGTCGGTGTTAGTATAGGATATAGCTCTATGCTACTGCAGGAGACGAGGCCACCAACGCACTACCTGTTCACTGCCTGCGCTTTGGCCAGGATTTAGAATGGGAACCTTACTTTTTTGACTAGAGTCAAAACCTAAAACCCATGAGTGTGTCCCGTGTGGTCAACCCCATGAGGGACATGCATGGTGAGAGAGTGCACTTTAGGACATTCATCTGCATTGTGTGTCATTGCATGTCACTTTAATAACTCACATTTGTCTTTGCGTCGTTGTTCAAGTTCTGATGCCTATTTCTCTTACCTATTTTTTAAAGGTAGCTTGTTGCAAAGTTCTCAGATAGGAGCTCGGGTGTATTCGTTGTGGGCAGCCTCCCGTGGTTGTTTTCCCTTGCCTCTTCCCAAGTTATTGGTCACTTTTGATAGTAGTTTGTCTTAGAGCTCGTGAATTTGTCTTCTGCCCTAGCTCCATTCAATTTCACTTGCAGTTAGCCATGACCCCGCAGACCAACAAGTCTCCGGTTATTGTTTTGAAGGGGGTCCCACATTCAGATCTTCCTTCTCTCACTTTAACTACTTCTTCTTCCCTCTATGCATCTCGATTTGGGAGTCATGGAGGATCCCTACCTCCTTTTCTAGGACAGCGACAGAACAAGTCGATCTAGGGCTCGTCACCGAGTCGATTACGGTGACTACCACGTGGGTCCCAGAAGTTTTGCCAGCTACACCCTATCTCACGGGCTCTCTTGTTTCAGGAGTTCAACTAGCTGTGATTGCATCTATTTTAGGGGCCACTCCTGTTTCACTCTCGCCTTCTGACCTATCTTTTGATGGGTCTTCGGCCACACAGGCTTAGTACTTGAGAGCTTTGGCCTAGAGGTTTGAGCACATGTCCCTTTCTCTTGATCCTGTTGAGAGTCCTCCTCTTTCGGCCTTTGAGGTTCCAGTGCAGACCATTATAGCATTGCAGGCTCAACCCATTGCACTATTGCCCATGCCATCGCCCTAGCTTTACATTGCTTCGGTGATGGGGGCATTATCTCTGCCTCTTGCACCACAACTGCATTGGTTACAGCATGCATCACAGTCATTTAATAACCAACCCATTAGTTGTGTGAGAGTACAACATTTCTCGTGTCCGTCGCTCGGAGCATTATCGGTGCCACAGTTGTTGCTCTCGCGCTCAACACCACACACAGCATAGCATACTCACTACCCAACTCAGCATCAGGTTTAGCTCCCAACACATAGGTGTAGACACCCCAATATACTTGCAAATGGACCAAACCCTAACAGGATTCTAAAAAACACTAAAAAGCCAAATAAAACTATGAAAAACCAAACAAAACCCTAGGAAAACCAAATAAAACTCTAGGACAACCCAAAAACCCTAGAAAAACCCTAAAATACCAATAAACCTTAAAACCTAGGTTAAACCCAAATCCAAACCTTAAACCCTAGGTTAAGGCCTAAATTAAATTCAATACCCTAATCAAAACCCTAAACCTAGGTCAAACCCTAAGTCAAACCCTAAACCATAAGTCAAACCCTAAGCCATAAGTCAAACCCCAACAAACTTAACTACTTCCCACTTCACTTCAACAAGCTTAACTACTTCCCACTTCTCTCCAACAAACTTAACTACTTCCCACTTCACTCCAACAAACGTAACCACTTCCCACCTCTTCTTAACCACCTTCACCACTTCCCACTTCACTCCAACCACCTTAACCACTTCCCACCTCTTCTTGACCACCTTAACCACCTTCCACTCTAACCATAACAACCAACCAAGCCATTTGGAAGCCTATAAATAGCCCCATTTGCAAGTGAAAAAGGGACTTTTGGAAAATTGAGAGAGGAGCTTCCCAAAGCTTTTTCTCCCAACTAGAGCTACCAGAGTGATCCTGGAGCAAGGAGAAAGCTCGTGGAGGTGAGAATTCAGAGTTTCCAGTCGTCTATGACGAGCTCCAGTGGCCTCCGGCTAGCTCCCACCATCAACTCCACTGCCAGACCAGGTACGCCCTCTACAGACCTCCATTAATGTCCAGAATGCTCTCCTAGGTCTCCCCCTATCTTCCTTGATCGATTCCAACATATCCAAAGGTCTCCTCTGGTCGGAATCAAGCTCTCAGGCCTCGCCGAAGCAATTTTCCGGTGGCCTAGGTGGAGGCACGAATCCACTCATTGATTTGAGTCCCAAAGCCATGGAACCTCCTTCCCAGACCTCCCTCTTGCTTCTCCACCCATCAAAACCCCACTGTAATCGCTGGGGAAGCCTCCACCAGAAGCTCTCCGGAGTCGCGCATCGTCGCCGTCACTGGGGAAGAAGACTGAAACCAATGACTGAACGTGCACCTCCAACCCCGCCGTGCCTCTCCGATCATCTAGAAACGCTCCACGGCATGCCCCCAACACACCGGAGCCTTCAGATCCAAGTCACGAGTCCTGGACAACCACTGCAGTCGAGCTCATCAGAGTTGGATCGCGTCGACAGCGTGCTAGGTCTGAGGATGGGAGGAGTGTCACATTCTTGCTCCTGGAAGAGGGTTAATGCTCCACACATCATTCCCAAGCCTCCTAGAACCCTGGATCACGCGTCACAGCCCTCCAATAGCTTCTTTCTTCTCCAACGCTGTCACCGGAGTGCCCCGACGGTGAGTGAGGTTTGAGGCCCACTCCAACCATTAGATCTTTGATCAAGACCATTGGATCTTTCCATCTCTTCTTCTTCTTGCTCCCCGCGAGGTCTGATCTTGGATCAGGCCATGGGATAGCCTCTAAAAGCCCCTCCGACGGTCGTCGACAGTAGAGCTCCGTCGCCGGCGGCCGTTGATTCTTTTTCTTTAAAAAAAATAAAAAATAAGTTTTCTTTGATTAAATTTCTGAGACTTTTGTTTTGTTACATTTAGGTCCTTATTTTCTTACAAATAGGTCATTTTCCTTACTATTAGGTCACTACACATTTTTTTTAAATCGTTTGAATAAAGTTTGAATTGAAAATATTGCAATGTGCCCCCTAAGCTTTCTTAAGAATGTTTTCCAGGCTTAAAAATTTGACAAAAACCCCTAGGTTTCATGAAAATAATTCTGAATGTATATTCTCTGGTTAAATTGCAGTTAAATCCATGAGCTTAATTAAAATTCTTCTGAAAGCATATTTCTCTGTCAAAATTGCTAATTAGACCCTGAGAATTTAAATATTTGCTTAAATGTGACTTAAATTGCATTTTATCCCCTAAACTTTATTGATTTTACATTGAATGCATGTTTTCTAGGGTAAATTTAGATGTCAGCCCCTGAAACTTTCTGTTTTCTAACATGAACTCTTTTTCTTGCACATTTTACCCTAAATTTCCACAGAATTGCATTAAATACATGTTTTGATGGCAGAATTGCATTTTGGCCCCTAGGAATCTTCAATTTGACCAAGAATGCATAGTTTTGCATATTTGACCCCTAATTTCTTCAAAATTACATGAAATGTATTTTTCTATATATTTTTGATGATTTAGTTTCAGAATTTCAGTTTTCATTCAGGATTTGTGTTTTTTGCTCAAAAGTCCTTGGAGTTCTCATTTTTACACTCTTACATGCATTTTGCATATTTTGTTGCACTTTTTCATGCATATTTTCTTGTGCCTTCTTCCTTTCATCGTGCACGCATCTCTAACTCATTTCAAGCTTGGTTTTTCCATTGTTTCCCGGATTTCTTCCGATTTTCACGTTTTTTTGACTTGATTTGGGTTTCCATCGCTAGAGGACGTACATTAACAGGCTTAACAATGTTGACATTGTCCCGAATGAGGTTTATTTTCTCCAATTTGATTTTCTCGGATTTCTTCAAGTTTCCACTAATTTGCGAGATGCTTTCCAAGAATTTTCTTGATTTTCTTCATCGCCCACGGGTGTACAGTAAAGCGACATTCTCAATGCCTACATTTGTCCCTCGGACTATCTTTTTTCCTTTTATTCTTTTCTCTTCTTTGATTTGGCATGTTTTTCAGTCCTCTTTAGCATATGCATTCAGAATAGGCAAGCAGACATCTAATAGACCATTTAACAAGTACGTAACTTAGAAAGACCGAGTTTTTCAGGCGCATGGGGGTGCCTAACCCCTTCCCCATGCGTAACAAGAATCCTTACCCTTTCTCTGGCCCACATTGATTTGAGCATTACATCTCTTAGGCACGGAGCGTACATATTTTCTTCATCTTATTTTATTCTTGGTTTTATTTTGTGTTTGGTTTTCCTCATCTTTCCTTTAAAAGACTAGGTGGCGACTCCTTTCCTTATCCTTTCTTATCTTTCCTTGGTGTTTCCGAGCCAAGTTTTCTTCTCCGGATTGTCCATCTTTTCCATGACCGTATCGGGACTCCTCGTGTGCTTCCACGCACCGTAAGGAGAGCCATGTTGGGTTCCACTAGCATGGTCACAATAGGTCATCATTTCACACTATACACACACTTTCCACCGTTAAGTTAGTGCATCATGTCGCATGGACTCAGCAAGGACAGCAACCTATGAAGAAATAGGGCTGTCACTTTGAAAGCGACTACACTCCACTAGGTGAGCCACTGAGCACCGTTTTTCCTTAGGTTGTGTTGTTTCTGAGACTCTCGGATCTACGTCCCCCACCAACTCCACTTCCTCTGTGGTATGACGCGAGCATATATTGTGATTATCATCGAACCCTGGGGCACTCGACTGATAATTGCCACACTCTGCGAGATGTCATTCAGACTTTGATCGATAGTGGGATTATTGTCATTGACACGCTCGATGTAGCACTCACATCTAAGTTTGTACCCTCACCAGAATCTAGTTTTGCATGCATTACACACCCAAACACTATTGTTGAGCCTACACATTACGTTGTGTTAGCTCAGCAAAGGCAGCAACAATGGCAGAAGCGACCTCGCCATAAGGGAAATAGCTACCACCACTCGGGGAGTTGTTGAGCGACATCTTTCCTAAAGATGTGCCATTCCTGCAACTTCCGGAGATTCGTCCACCACCAGACCCGCTTCCTGGGTGGTCTAAGACAAACTTGTTCTGCTAATTCCAACACACCCATGGACATTCGACAAACAAGTGTGACACTCTCCGAAATGCTATCTAGGATTTGATTGACAATGGAGACATTGTCATCAACCCACAGGAGGTAGTACACACATGCACCTGCACCCACACTTACACATGCATGTGCACACCCTAGAATAACCGACTTTACCTTGTCTGAGTCGGCAAGCTCTGAGGATGCTTGAACTTCAGGGGTTTATCCTTTCTCACCTTGTTCTTTCCCAGGGAATCTATTGGGTCTCATCAACTTTGTTCGTCCTCTTTCCTTTTCCCTAGCTCTATCCGACGACACCCACATGTGCCACTTTCATTCTTGTTTCTCTACAGGGGGCCTAGCCAAAAGTTTACCATGCATCGATTTGACCCAGCACATGCAAATACCCTGGATCTGGTAGGAGATACCCGTCACAGTAGATATCAACTCCGGTAGAGATACAATCCTAATGTCACTAGCAGTTTCAACATTCACAATGATAGTCTTAGTTTGAATAAAAATTTTAATGGCTTCGGTTATACCTGCCTTGGTTCCGATTTCCAGTGGCACTGCTATGATTTACAATGAACCCCAATAGAATTGACAAAACAACAGCAACAAGGATTGGAGCCGTATCCTTTTCTTTTGGTTTCCTCTGATGTTTCTTTTTTGCATCACCATATATCAAAACACAAAAAAAATAGGAAAATCACAAGAGTCAAAAAAGAAGAAGAAGAATAACACAAAACAGGAAAACATTAAAAGCAACAGAATATAATAGTTTGCTTGCCAATAATATTTTGCCTGGTGACGAAAATCAGAAAAGCTTGCCTGTGTCGGAATGGATTATCTCTCCTTAGTTGTCGCTACTCAGATGATCAAGTTAGCAAGGGAGCCACCGTACATCAAAGTCCGACGAAATGTCCAAACTCTGCAAGGACCCTACATCTCCAAGTGGGAGATAAAATGTTAGGGGTGACTGAGGGTGTGAGCCAGAAAAGAAAACATACATTCGTAAGGGCATAAAAGAATTAGAAGACAGAAGTCACAGATAGAAGTCAACCCTAAAGAGAGAGGCGTGTTGGGTAGTTCTACCCTTACCATACCTTGGAGAGGAGTTGGAGTATGCACCAAGTAGAATTACACTTGTGAGGGACTGACCCACCTTCTTGCAACAAAGGCCTCCATAACAGACCAGGTGCCTATTACCTCCAACTCAAGGTTAGGGTGAAACCGCACGCCTATGAGGGAGTAAAAGAAAAATCAGTGATCTCAAAAAAGTAGGAACAGGACCCTAAAGAGTTTGGGATGGAGTCAGGTCCATTACACTACCTTACAGTGAGTTTGAGTGCCACCACTACCCATTGAGAGCCACCCATGGCTTGTGAGTCTTTGTAGCGTCAACTGAGTCAAGGGTATCCTCCTCCTTTAACAAGCATACAGTTTTCCAGCGTAACTGAGGGCAAACAAACAGTTGAACTAAGCTAGCAAGTGATTCAAAAAATGAACTCAGTGAACAAGCAAAGCAATAAATGTAGATAACAAGCAACTAAAATCACATCTTGTCAACAAGACATGCATTTTTTGATCAAACAAAAAGGTCACTCTTAAATAATTAAATCGCTCACAATAATAGAGTCCACCATAATAATCATAATCATCACAATTTTGCTTGGATGAATCTCTTTGCTTGAATATTAATTGGCTCGACATGATTTTGCCATGTGCTTTTAGCCAGGGACATTTCAGCTGCTCGTTGGTTAAAGAGCATATGCAGCGAAGACACCAGTTAGTGCACGAGCTACACGGACTTGCAAAATCAATAGCATGACAGCAACTCCTCCGCAGTAGTTCAGGTGTTGTAAACATTATTTGGAGAATGCCTAAGGTTAACATAGCCAAGTACATGTTTGCAGCCAGAACACAATAGGCAGCTAAACATAGAATAGCCTTGACATACTAGCCTGAGACAGACTACGATTTATCACATCACATCCTGCCATTTGAGTGCAGCTTAGGACAGTGGATGAATATTCATGCCTCCAGTTAGTAAACAATTGTGTCACTGGCCTCAACTAGAATCAGCCTCCACCATTTCGGTGATTCAAAGTGCGCCTACAGTCACAGCCTAATCCTCAAGTCTTTACATCTTCGAGTGGTGCCCAACACTTCCCGTGGTAGCTTGACTCGATGCCAGGGGCACTTGTTTCGCCTTAGTATCTTCTGACCTGCCTTTTGTTTTCATTGACCATCGTTCGCCTTTTATGCTAGGGGCATGTCAGTTGCTTCCTAGCTGGGCTCACACAATCTGCTACTCTGGTCATCAAAACTGGACCAGAATGTAATAACTGGACCAGAATTTTAATCATGGGCATTTTTGTTGCTCTTTGGGGTTAAAATGTGCAATAGGGGTACCTATTAGTTGATATTTGGTTAAATGCAGATAATTAGCAGAGACAGCAGCATGACTGTTGTGACCATGCCCGACCGAGGATCCGACGTGGAGTCGTACCAGAGGGAGGAGCCACAGCCATGCTAGGATGGCGAAGGTGAAAGATAGGATAAAAATGAAAAGAAAAGGAGTCGCCACCTAGTCTTTTAAGGGAAAGATGAGGAAAACCACAAACAAATCACAAAAGATGAATGCTTGAGATGTAAACATGAAGGCCAGATGTCTACAAACCAAAGAATGGGTAAGGATTCCTATTACGCATGGGGAAGGTGTTAGGCACCCCCGTACGTCCGAGAAACTCAGTCTTTCGAGTCCAATTCGCTTGATAGAGGTTGAATGAATGTTTGCTACGCCAAGATTGTGCTATAATCATGATAATATGAATGCCTAGTCAAAACTAGATGGATGTGCAAGATGGTATGCGAAAATTGCAAGGAAATCCACACGAAATGATGAAACCGCAAAATATGACATGACAAAGAACATCACATGAAATAACGAGGTTTCCGATGAGAAAGGCTTGGAAAATTATATAGGCCTCAAGAAAGTCAAAAATGAAATCAACGTAGGTCATCAGAATCATAAAAAATATTACGGAAATCAAGACGAAAAAACTGCAAAAAAATCCATGCAAAGTAGGTAAATTGTGACATGTGAAGAAATTCACATAAAATGACGATGTTTTTGGAAAGAATGCTCTGGAAAACAACACCGACATCAAGAGGATAAAAAACACAATAGACCCAAATCATTAGAATCGTGAAAAACATCACAAAAACCCGAACGGAAAAATTGCAAAGAAATCCACGTAAAACAGGCAAACGATGACATGTGAAGAAAATCACATAAAATGACGGTGTTTTTGAAAGGAATGCTCGGGAAAACCATATCGATCTCAAAAATGTTAACAGTGGGGCCAACTCAAGTCATCGAAATCGTAGAAAAAGTCATGAAAATCAAAAAGGAGAAATAATTCGTAGGTGGGCCAATGTGGGCCTTTGGGTTAATTAGTGCATGTCCTTAGGCAATGAAATCCAAATCAAGTCGAAAGGTCCAAAATGTAGGAATAAAAGAAGTCATGTCGAATGTCGGGTGAAGGATTCTAAAAACGAAATAAGGAACAAATCCCTGAAAAACCACATGAGATGCTGACTTGCTCGAAAAGGATGGGACAATGTGCAAATGTGATGGAAACTATGAAAAATGCATGAAAATATACTTAAATGTGTAAAAGATGTTGAGGAATGACTTGGACAAAGATTATGCGTGATCTAATGCAAGAACTAACATGCATGTGCATGGATTGGTGGCATAGGGGCAAATTGGTCATTTCAATGGCTGGATGTGATAAGTGCATGTATGAGGATGATGCATGGTTTGAGATATACCAAAATATATGCGAAATGTCATGAAAATGTTATTTACAAGAAAACATGAAAAGGAAAAATAATAAAATGATGTAAACACAATAAAGGACAAATGCAAGGACTAAAATGCAAAATTCGCAAAAAGGGTGAAAGCCTGGATTAAAATACAGTCGATGACTTCTATTCCAATGTGCATATTATGGATCAAATGAAAATGTGGCACTAGGATGTGTGAAAATTACACCTTGGTAATTTCCTGAAAACTTAGGGTCTAATGTGCAAAATTCACACATAAGTGTAAATGTGATTAAAATATGTAACTAAAGATCAATTCACAGTGCAAACATGATTTTTAAATTAAATCTATGATTAAGTGCAAAATATGAAATGCAATAAGTGGAAAATATCAAAAGTATGTGAGAAAATAATTAAAACCCTAAATGATGGATTTAAAATTAGTCTAAGGGTCCAGATGCAAATTTTCTCTACTCAGGGATGGTATGTTATGAACCTTGGGCCTACATGCAAAATTCCTGGGCTTAAATGTGATAAAAATTGGACTTTTGTGTTGACCAGTGTGATTATGAAATTTCTTAGGGT
Source organism: Posidonia australis (assembly GCA_024699735.1). Lineage (NCBI taxonomy): Eukaryota > Viridiplantae > Streptophyta > Magnoliopsida > Alismatales > Posidoniaceae > Posidonia > Posidonia australis. The sequence goes on from JAMKQA010003795.1 coordinate 11,977, forward strand.
CAGAATGCAAATTTCATAGGGAAAATTCATTTTAAAAACTCTAGGGGTTCAATGCAAAAGCTCAGGACTTAAATGCAAAGAAAACATGATCTCAGGGACTTAAGTGTGATAAAACATGCATGAATAGAATTGAAAATGGAATTAAAATTAAATAGGATAAAATATGCAATATTTACAATGCAATTTTAAAAAAAGAGAGAATATAGGGGTCTAAGAATAAATTCCTGGGACTTAATTGCAAAAAAAACATGAATGCAAGGGTTTAAATGTGATAAAACACATATCTACAAGACTGAGAATGAAATTAAAATGAAATAGGGTAAAGAATACAATATTTACAATAAAACTAAAGAAATGCAATTTTAATTAAAAGTTCAGGGGCTAGGGCATAAAATCCTAGGATCTAATTGTAATGTTTTAAAACTAAAAGGGGCTTTAAATAAAAACCTAAAAATCTAATAGTCATTGTCGACGATTCGAAGATCGCCGGTAGCGACGGCCTGGGAGGCTCATTTGAGTTCTCTCACTGGCTGATCGGCAATCAGAGGAGTGGAGAAGCTGGAGGAGAAGGCGGGGGAGAGATCCAACAGTGAAGATCAGGTCCCTAACGGCTAGAGCGTGTCGTCGATCCCTCCTGTCGACATTCTTCTCCAGCGATGGGTCTTCCAATGCGGCGCCTCTAGAGGCAGTGGCTCGGCGTGGTGAGGATCGGAGAGGCTCAGGGGAGGCAGAGTGAGGCTGTGGGGAGACGCAGGCAAGGTTGGAATGGCCAGGGGTGCTCCCCCCTTCACGGGCACCAGTGGCGGTCGTGACAGAGGTAGAGACGAGGCTCTGGGGCCTGGAATGACGATGCGGGTGCTTGGAGGGATTCGTGGCGGCGAGGCAGAGCTTGCTGATGTGATGGTGCGGAGCTGGAGCGTTCAGAGATCTTTGGTTGATTCTACGACGACGGTCGACGACGGTGATCAGTGGTCGACGGAGGCTGTTGGCCGTGGATGTCAGGAAGACACCTCCAGAGCGGAGGAAGTCCATGGAGGAGGAGGAGGAAGAAAGAGAAAGAGAGGCCCATAGGGACTCGCCTGGGATCAGGAGGCCTCTAGCCTCGATGGCGATGGAGAACCCATCATCGGAGGGAGACGATGGCGTATAGGGGGCGCGTCTCCGTCGAAACGCGACCCAAGGAACTTAAAGGGAGTAACAGGACCTAAGACAAAAGAAAACAAATTGAACAAGACAAGAGAAATACCTGACTAGAAGGTGTGCCTCCCTAGTGAGGCTCGACGGTGCTTCTCTGGGTCGATGCTCTGGCGACGGTGGTTGGGGTTCTGGGTTGTGGAAAAAGGCTGGAGGAGGAGTTTTGGATGTGGAGAAAAATGCTAAGTTGGCTGATGGTTTCAGTGCTAGCTTTTTGTTGGCAGAAGCGCGCTTGATGAAGAAGAAACCTGGTCTATCGGCGACGGTCCTTTTAAACTCCGGTGGGCTTCCTTCACGCCGTCGATTCTCCTCTTCAAGGGCAGGGCACCGTTCGATGTTCGTGTGAGCTGGAGGAGCGCGGCCGGAGATCATGGGAGATCAGGAACGTGCGCTGGAGATGTCGGGGTGATTGTCGAAGATCTCGCTGGAAATAAAGGGGGTCATCGGAATTATTTTTTGGCTTTAACTAAGTCTGTGATTGAGTGGTTAAATGGGATATTGGGCTGCTAATGGGCTTGGCGATTGGGCTTTGTTTTTTTTGGTTTTTGTTTTAGGATTTTTTAGGGATTTTAGGGTTTTGATTTTAGGTTTTATTTGAGTTTTATGATTTTAATTAAATTCTTGATTTTGTGATTTATGGTTTAATTAATCGGGTTTGAATTAGGGTTTTTTAGGATTTTAATTACTTTGGGGTTTTTTAGGATTTTAATTATTTTAGGGTTTTATTGTTTTGGATTTTAATTAGGATTTTGAATTTAATTAGGTTTTTGGGTTTTAATTAAGGTTTTTTAGTTTGATTTGGTTTTTTGTGTTTTAATTAGAGTTTTAATTTAGGGGTTTTAGATTTTGATTAGGGTTTTTAGTTTAATTAGGTTTTTTTGGATTTTAATTAGGGTTTTTAGTTTAATTAGGGTTTTTGTGTTTTAATTAGGGTTTTGAATTTAATTTAGGGGTTTTGGATTTTAATTAGGGTTTTGGGTTTAATTAATTCGGGTTTTTATGAATTTAATTGGATTAAAGTTTTGTGTTTGAGTTTTAATTTAGATTTAATTGGTTTTTACTTGACTTAATTAGGGATTTAGTTTAAGTTTTGGTTTAATTGGTTTTTATTAGGGTTTTGACTTCATTGGTTTTGCTTCATTTTTGTTTGGATTGTGGTTTCTTTTTAATTAGATTTAATTTTTTAATGAATTTTGTTATGTTTTACTCAATTTTGGTTTTAATTAGGTTTTTGCTTAACCTAATTAAAATGGTTAAATGGATTTTATTTGGTTTTTATTTTAATTGGGTTTTCATTTGATTAATTAGGGTTTTCACTTGATTAATTTGGATTTTAAATGGTTTAAATGGATTTTATTTGATTTTGACTTTAATTAGGGTTTTCATTTGATTAATTGGATTTTAAGTGGATTTTATTTAATTTTGAATTTAATTGGGGTTTTTGTTTGATTAATTTGGATTTTAGGTGTTTTAAATTAATTTTGTTTGATTTTGACTCTTAATTATTGGTTTTTGCTTTGATTTGGTCGGAGTGGGTTTGTGTGGGCTTGAGTGGACTTGTGTGGGCTTGTGGGTTTAGGGTCTTGGTGGAGTTAGGATTTTAGTGGAATTAGTGTTTAGGTTTTGTGGTCGCAACCAGAGCATCTTTCCTGTGGAGCCTACTGCCAAGTGACTGCAAAATCGGGGTGTCTATAACTGTGATCTCCACGTTGTAATCTGGAATTTGCTAAATACAATCAGGAGAATGTCCTACGGTAACACGATCAATTACAGAGCTATCAAATTACCATGGTTGAGCAGAAGGCACCCTTGACTTACTAGTTGAAGGCAGGCTGCAATCTCAATCAAAGGTCTATGTCAAGTTGCCACAGTTCCTTCTGTCTTCCAAGTACAATACAGGATGGCAATTGGGTATACATACTTCCAGTCACTAGATGAATGTATCACTTTCTTTGACTAGTGACAGTCTCAATTACTCTGATGGTTCAAGGTGCATCTATAGTTATAGTCTGGCTTCCAAGACTCCATACCCTCGAGTGATGACCAGCTACTTCGATACTAGGGGCATGTTAGCTGCTCTTTGGTCAAAAGTCACGTATCAGATGCCTGACAGAACACCAACTTACAGTGTAATTGAATCAGAGCCTTTGACCAGGGGCATGTAAGCTACTTTGTGGAAAAAGGGATTGTTTTGGGGAACGCTTGGTGCAAATTATCTTCTAATTGATGGTTAGGTGCACATTCTTATGAAGAAGTGACATTCAATACATAATGGCTCCTACAAAGCGACAACTACAGCAGGACATTGCAGCGAGTCAAGCATAAGATCCGGGGCATCGTTAGCATGTCACAAACACTCTGAATTCGCGATGACGTTTGGCATAGACAACAAATCCCCAGCTGTCTGAACTGATATCCACCACAGCGGTGACGATCCAGGGTGCACTGGTGTAGACACTCCAATTTGGCATATAGGTTGATCAAATTCTAAAAAGCTACAAAAACTTTAGAAAATTAAACAAAACGTCAGAAAACCCTAGAAATAGTTTTAAAACCTAATTCAAACATTAAAACCCTAAAATTAGGTCAAATTGCACATTAAA
>JAMKQA010003796.1:0-15239 GCA_024699735.1 Posidonia australis
TAGAAATCACAATTCCTCGTAATATGAAATTTTCATGTATCATGTTATGATAGAATTACAGTAGTGAAACTTATCGACTACAAGAATCAAATATAAAACAGTTTGGTAAAAGATACATAAAAATGACCAAAAACGTTTTTATTTAACTTCCAATAATAATCAGTTAAAGAAATAATCGAGTAAAAGATACATAAGAATGACTATGATTCGAGCTATGGTTCTAAAAGATACATAATTATATTCTTTTAAATATTTAATATACGTATTAACATATATAGTTTATATTGAGTTCGGTCCAGTTCGGTTAAATCATCCTTGAAATCACAAATCAAATCATATAGTTTGGTTTGAAGATATTCTAAATCAAACAAAACCACTAAATCTAAAAATTCCAATCGAACAACAAAAAATGATTTAAGTGTAGACCCCTGATTCCCACTCAACTCTTGGACTGTAGAAAGAAGTAGTGCGTTGGCATTACAGTTTGGTGCTCTCTTTCTTTTTGGTTCACGAGACTCTAGTGCGTTGGCATTACTGTTTGGTTCGATCGATAGAGAGGGGAAGATGCAGCAGCTCCAGTTGCAGTTGCAGTTGCAGTTGCCGCTTCTTCTCAGGAAGAGATGGCTGCTTGTGCTCCTCCCCCTTCTCATGTGCTCCCTCCTCCTCATCTGTTCCCTCCTCGTCTCCGCCTCCCACTTCTCCTCCTTCTCCCCCCTCTACCACCACCTCCTCCCCTTCTCCTTCACCCCATCTTCTTCCTCTTTCTCTTCTTCTCCTTCTTCTCCACCAAAACACAACCATCTCTTCGTCGAATCCAAGCTCCGCGTCTCCCCCGTCTCCCTCCACCCCCTCCCCCGCCTCGCCTACCTCATTTCCGGATCCGTCGGGGACGGGGACACCCTCAAGAGGACTCTCCTGGCGCTCTACCACCCCCACAACACCTACGTCCTCCACCTCGACCTCGAGTCCTCCCCCTCCGAGAGGCTCGACATCGCCGCCTTCGTCCGGGACCATCCCGTCTTCCTCAAGTTCGCCAACGTCAGGGTCGTTGTCAGGGCCAATCTCGTCACCTACAGGGGGCCCACCATGGTCGCCAACACCCTCCATGCCTCCGCGATACTCCTCAAGGAAGCAGGCGACTGGGACTGGTTCGTCAATCTCAGCGCCTCCGATTACCCACTCGTCACACAGGACGGTAGTCTCTCTCTATTATTATATGTGCAATTGCTGCTATAATTATTGTTTGTGCAATACTGCTATAATTATATGCTTTGTATTTTGACATCACGCATTTATTTCTCCCAGATCTGCTTTATACACTTGCCATGTACCCAAGGCACTTGAACTTCATTGAGCATACTAGTGACATTGGATGGAAAGAGTATGCACCCCTCCCTCCCATCTTCATTTATTGAACTACTTATTATTATTATTATTCCAAAAATTTCTAGAATTACCTATTCTATTAATATTATTACTATTGCATTCTAGCATAACTTAGTTTTTTCTTGTGAAAATGAATGTGTTTGTAGGTGGCAGAGGGCAAGACCTCTTATGATAGATCCTGGCCTATATAGATTGCAAAAGGCAGATATTTTCTGGGTCACTGAGAAAAGAAGCCTACCAACTGCATTTAAGGTCTTTACAGGTGGGCTATGCTTTTGTTCATGTTTCTTTTTCTTTTTCTTTTTCAGGTTTCTCTTTTTTTGGCATCCATTTTAGAGGCTTACAACACTAACATGTAAATAGAATGTAATATATTGACATTGTAAAGTTTTGGATACTTGTAAATCACAATGGTCAAATGCTTGTGGATAAAGAGTAATTTCTTTTTATATAGTGTGTGAAAAGATGCCAGTTTATGTTTGTTCTACTGATTCTTAAATAGGCATAAAATATTACCTATGGATAAAAATTTACAAGAGTTAAAACTTGAAATACTGGGGGAGTTTTTTTCATTACATCGACAATGTTGTTGTTTTCGCTTCGCTAGATTGTTTTCCTGAATTACAGAGAATATCAAACTTATCTTAATTGGGCTTAGCTCAATTATTTCTTGTAAGCTGAAGGCTTTTAGTGGTCACATTTTTTCTTGTAATGTAGTCTGTCTTTTCATCCTTGTGATACATTGTTAGATGGAACATGGCTTCATCGTTCTTTTGAAGACATTCCTCATCAAACAAAAGTGTGATAGGAAGACTTAGCAATGATTCTTGTTCCAATGGCTGATGTTTAAAAGCTGAAGGTACTTGAACTAATTCTCGAAGTTTTTTTTTTGTTCAGCCTCTACGGATCACTTTCTTGGCTATATAGAAAGTCAACAATACAATTTACGGTTCATCTGTTGCTATTTCCTAATGTAATGCTTGAATGTTTTCACATGAAAAGTTGGCGGTAAATGATCTACTTCTCAGGTAAGTCAGACCAAGTTATCTGAAAGACAATCTCCTCTTGTTAGTTGTCACAACAACCATGACCTTTAAACTTGTAATTCACCTAAATCAGTACCCATGTTAGCTAGACTGTCTGTTATTGAATTGCCCCGCCAGACTAAGAATACCTTGACACCAAAAATAATATTTGCTAGCCAAATTCTACATACTGAAGCTCAGTAGAGTTTGTAATATCATGGCCTAACATATTATTTATATCTAGGCAATACATTAGAGTATTCCATTCTGTTATGTATTTGTTCTTTTTCTCTCAGAAAAAGCTAGGGTTTTTATATTGAAGCTAGTAGTCTATTTAACGACTCCGATTTTCACAAACCTATTCATTCACAAATATTAGCATTAATTAAATATATAATTACAACACAATTAAATCTTTATGACTGTATATCTACTCAAGATCCTTGATGTGTGACTGACTCTTCTATATACACTAGTATGGAAATTCAACTTCTAATTTGTAGCTGCAAAAGGAAGACATGAAAAAAAATGAGTGACTACTAAAAGATTACCCAATAAAGAAAATTCAACTTCTAATTTGTAGCTGCAAAAGAAAAACATGAAAAAAAAATGAGTGACTACTAAAAGGTCAAAAAAAATGAGTGACTACTAAAAGGTCACCCAATACACACTTGTTAATCACATAGAAAGCAAGATAGAAGCAGAATTCAAATCTACACAATGAACTGGAAGCTGAGAAAAAAATGCTAGGGTGGAAGGCATAGGCAAGATGTGTCACCTAAATGTACAAAACTTGCGAAGTCCTTCAGATTGAAAGCTAGTTGAGAAAACTACTTTGAAAATTCCTAAATAGGTACTCTTATACATTCAAAACCTTGCATCTCAAATATTGATGTCTCAACTCAGAACCTTTGAAATCATAATGCATTCTAATTACAAAAGCATGCATTCAAAAATCAAAATCAAATCATTTGAAATCACAATATAACTACAAAGTCAATCACAATCTAGCAAAAAACGTGCACACTAAATGTGCCTTTAATGTACTAGTCCAACATGCTCTGTAGATCTTCTATCTATAGTTCATCCAATGGCCCATTCAAGCATTAAAGGCATCAAAGTACAGGAAATCAAAATCATGTAAGCATGCATGATAAATTTAGAATATGCTTTGTCTCAAAACTTTTCCACTGTTTTCTTTGAAAATACAATGCATATTTATAACTAAAACATGCATTACAAAATGGCCACATATAGCCAAATCAACTCATAAACTAATCAAATCTCAAACCCTGTTGTGTTGCACGGTGTCGAGTAATTGATACTATTCTACAAACAGTTGCTGAAGCACATTACACTACTACGTTTGAGCCATTTTGGGAGGAGCTTTCCTATTTTAGATCCTGAAGAATTCTCACAACTGTACACTTAAGGACATTATCAGAAATGAGGTATGTATATATCATATTCTGGCCAAACAACATGGAGTACTTTCGCTCAATGTCCTAAGTTTCTATGCTTGAATCGTCCAAAGGATTGTAACATTCTTGTCCTGTCAGCATCAAGTCTTTGTGCCCAAATCACTTATAAAACTCTAACCTTCTGATCCTCTCGACACCAAACATTCGAATATTAGCCTTGGCTTTGTGCTTTACTATCCAAAAGTATTGTTGTACTTCTTCATCTTGCCAACACAATCCTTCGATTTTTTGATTTGTTATAAAAATAACGGAAATCATTTTAAAACTCTTTTCATCATTTTTCAAATCACTTTTATGGAATTTCATTTAAATTCACGAAGCTAAACAAAATTACCACTCTTAAGCACCACACATAATTATATCCTATGTGTACTTTCAGATGATTTAAACCATAATTCAGTATCAAAACTCAACAAAACATGACAAGACACATCAACGTAAAGGGTCACTACACTTTACAGTACACACCTTAAGTGTGTAGGTAAAACGAGGGAGTAAACGTGCAACTCTCATTTGATAATTCTATCTTTAACCCGAGCATCTAGAGTAGAAAACCAAAAACACTCGAGGGCTTTCTAAAAATTTTCCAATAAGCAACAACATAATGCATAAAAGATAAAACACTTACATTTCATGTTTCACCCCTAGGAAGCCAATGGAAACATTATAATAGCAAAGGGTATGAGCATGTACTATGGCTACCACAAGAAAGAAGAAACTCAAGAAACAAGGTGACATAGAAATATGCTACTAAAAATCACTCTTTTTGAATAACAAACTTATCCATAAATATCGCTATTATATTCCAATTTGAAGATCTTGAAGTTAACTTTACAACATAACAAATTTTACATGAATCCAATTACTAGAATCTAAAATATGATTAAAACAAAGTTGCAAGGCTGTTCACATAAAATTGCTATTAAGACCCAAGTTTTTAAGAACACCACACTCATTCAAATCTATCGATGTTATATAATATTTTAAAGATCTTGGAATTATCTTTCTGATGTATTTAAAAACACTGAAATTTGACATCGTAGTTCAAGTTATAATCCAAATACAATAATGATGCTAAGTAACTGATTTTTTGTAAGCTTTTTTGTACTAAAAAAATCCATCAAATTGACATTGAAAACCCTTAATAATTCACCACATGCTTATTCAATGATGGAATTGAGCAATAAACTTCAAAACTCTAACATGCAGCTCAGGTCATTGACCAAAATCCTATTAATAGTCCTAAGTAGGGTGTATACTTGGTTGAAGACACACACACAAACCTAACTCTTGTTGCAACGAATACCTGACCTTGTCGCAGTTGGAAACACGTCTTTGGCTTCCTCCTTTGGTCGTGAACCACCTCCAATGTTAAGCCATGACCCAACAAACAATGAGGACACTAGAACTCAGCACATGTAGAGAAAGAGAATGGAGAATCAACACTCAAACATAGGAATTCTCTCACCTCTTACTTTGTTCGTTGTAAGACCACCTCTAGAGCTTTAACCGACAACCACCATGAGCGGATCACAATGTTGGAGGTTTAGGGAATGGCGGAGAACCTTCTTCTCCTCTTCCTCCATGCATGTAGGGACAGAGACACTAGCAGCAACACTTGTTAACGGCAACTCTCCAAGCAGCGACAACAGTGGCTGCAGTCCATCCCTTTTCTCTTCTCCTTCTTTTATCTCTTTATTTTCCTTTTCTTCTCTTTTCTTCCTTTTGTAGTAATAACAACTGTCTCTTGGTTCTTCTTTCTTAAGTGTGTCCATGGAATGAAGGGGATGGACTGACTTCCCTTGTATAGCCTCGTAACCTTTTCATGTGCTACACACACAAGTGGCAAGGTACACATGCAAAGGTCTACATTATAGACACCAACTTGATTTAATATTCTTTACACTTGCACTTCACACGTAAGCATGCACTCATTATGTGTAAGTAACTCAAGTCAAACTTATCATGTCTAAATAAGATTTCTAATTGTTAGAGGATAATAAAAAATTATATCGTCACTAAAGAGATACAAATATATATAGGTATTAATAGAATAAAGGCTATATGGATATCTAATAACCCGTATAATTGCTAATAATCTATTATTTAACTTAACACTTCTCCTTAAGTTAGAATATATATATTTGTCATACCCAGTTTGTTATAAAGAACCTTAAAAACAACTAAGACAAGACCTTGGTGAAGATATTTGCCCGTTGATCTGAGGACGAAACATATAGAGTTGAGATGATCCCTTTTGTAATCATGTCACGTAGTGATAGTCAACTTTAATATGCATTGTTCTTTAATGAAAAACATGATTATTGGCAATAAATATGGTTGTTTGGGTATCATAATGCATAGACATAGGAGTTTGCATGGGTACACCTAACTTTGTCAGAAGAGACTTAAGTTAAATCTTTTTACAAGTAGTCTGTGTTATGGATCAATACTCAGTCTCTGTACTGAATTTGGATACTATATTCTAGTTTTTGCTTCTCCACGTAACTAGATTTCTCCTAACTTAAGCATAATATTATGATTTAGATTTTCTATCCTCCTGTCTCTTGCATAACTACAATTAGAGTAGACTTCAATTTTAAGATGTTCATGTTTTTGGTAAATGAGACCTTTTTCAGGTGTGCCCTCAATGTATGCTAGTACATGTAATGTCTTTTTCCAATGTACCTTCTGTGGTTCATGCATGAACCAACTAAGAAGTTCAATTGCATATAAAATATATGGATGAGCGACAATCAAGTAAATTAGCTTTCCAATGAGCCTCCGATATCATTCAACATCTTGAAATAGTTCAGAAGAATTGTTTCACAAATTAGGATTTTGAATAATAAAGGTGTTTGGTTTAGAACATATTTTCTCTGTGATAGCTTTATTTTGTCTTTGCCATAAGCAAATTCTATGCTAAGGAAGTATCTAAGCTTGCTCATATCCTTTGTAACAAAATATATCATCAAATATTCCTTTGTTTTTATGATTACTGTTGTATCACTACCAGTCGAAAGAATATCATTGACACATACAACTAGAACAACACTATTAGTGGTATGCCTCCTGATAAACACAGAGTGATCAACTACACATAATTGAAAACCTGCTGCCATAGCAATACTATTGAACTTATTAAACCATGCTTTGGGGTTCTGCTTGAGTCTGTAAATTATCTTTTAGATGACAAACAATATCCTCCCCTTAAGCAATAAAGTTAGGATGTTGCTTTATTAGAGCATGGTCTGTAAGATTACCATCAAGAAAGGCGTTTTTGACATCAAGTTGATACATTGTTCAAGATTGATTTATAGCAATGTAGAGCAATATATGAATTAAATTCAGTAGCACCATAGTTGAGAAGGTCTCAACATAATTGACACCAAATGTCTGTGTGAATCCATGTACCACTAGGCATGCTTTGTATTGATCCATTGAGCCATCTTGTGTATATTTGATTGTATAAACCCATCTATAGCCAACACCTGAAATGGTAACTAGACGAGGAACCAAAGTCCATGTACCATGTGACCTTAATGCCTGTATTTCCTCCTTCATGGTATCCTTCCACTTTGGAATGGTAATAACCTTTTTGTAGTTCCTAGGGATAGGTACAAAGGAGATAGGCAAGGCAAACTTGCGAAAGATGGGGTGAAAATGATAAATAAATAAAATGATAAATAGGATGAGTAATAACATATTGCTTACTTCGATGAAGAGTAATGGGAATGTTTAAATTAGAGGGAGCAAAACCTGCTAGCAGGGAAGAGGAATCATGTACTAATGAATGTGGAGGAGTTAACTGTGTACGAGGAGAATAGACCTGTAATGGGCAAGTAGAAACTAGAGGAGTACTATCAGTAGCACGAGAAATAAAATCATCAATAGGAGCAGGTAGAGGGGCCATAATAGAAGATTTAGAGGTGAAAAATGGCACAAAAGGTGTGGACTTACTAAAGGTAACATCTATTGGTATAATGTAACATCGGGTGGTAGGATTTAAACAACGATATCTTTTCTGAATTCAAGAATACCCTAAAAATATACATTTGGTCGATCTAAGTAATAGTTGGTTAAGTCCTGGAGAAGGATTTCGAGTATAGCAAACTCACTAAAAAACACGAGGAGATAGAGGAAACAAAGTGTCATCAAGATGTAGACGGCAAAATGGAACAACATTAAACAAAATAGAGGATAGCATCCTATTAATGAGATAGGATGTCGTGGAAACATAAAACCAAAAAAGTTTTGACACATTCATTTGAATTACGAGAGTACGAGTGATATCCAAAATATATTGATATTTCTTATCAACAACCTCATTCTACTGGGACGCATGAGGACAAGTGGTTTGATGTAGAACATCCAAAAAGGTGCAAAAATTATGGATTTTACTCTGAATAGATTTCCAAAGCATTGTCAGTATGAAAAATATTTGCAGTTGTAGAAAATTGAGTTTTTATTTCATTGAAATTTTTTTTGATTATATTAGGTGCATGAGCATGGTCCTTTAACAAGTATACGTAAGACATTCGAGAAAAATCATTAATAAATACAATGTAATATTAAAAACTAGAAATACATGTAACCTGTGAAGGACTTCAAATATTTGAATGAATTAAATGAAAAGGATTATCACTGACAAACCTAGATGGACGACAATAGGTTGTATGATGGTGTTTATCTAATTGACATGACTCACATTCAAAAAACTCAATTGACAACTACGGTAAATCTTGTTGGAGCTTACGAAGAGAGGGATGGCTAAGACAATAATGTCAAATGAGAGGTGACTCTTACGTAGAAAGACATGATAGTAGAGCTTTGGGTAAGATATCATGAACAAGTAGCTACAGTCCATGACCAAATTCACAATTCAAATCAATCCTCTTTCTAAGTATATAGAGAACTTTGTTAAGAGGAAGACATGAGGAGGTATAGACAACCCCTCCAACAATAACAGAACATAATCTACCAACTGTAATAGAAACAAAATGAAAATCCTATAAATAGGATAAATCTATGAAGTGATGAGATCTTGATTACATGTCATATGGGTGGATGTTTTAGAATCTATAATTCAGGAACTGTCCTTAGAGCCTGTAGGGGCACCAGTGTCTGCAATAGAAACGTGAGTAGTAGTAGTGGACTATTGGTTGGCTTGGAACTACAGAAATCGTTCATATTCTATCCCTGAAACTACAATTGTATATGGAATGGAATCGATATCACCGAATGCACCTGTTGTAGCACTTTGCACCCATTCGTGTCTACCAAAGCTATCATAGCATTTATACACTTCTAGATAGTACAACCTCCTCTTGAGTTATGTCCTCGGTCACATTGTCGACCACAACAATTACTACGAGTAGAACTAATCATAGTCGATTGATGAGCAAGAGATGGTGTCCTAGTAGAAATATGAAGGACTCGACCAAACCTAGAGGAGAGCAAAGGAATTTTCTTAGAACCAAGCACCAGACCACTAACCTGATATGCAATCTCTATCTCTAAACGAAGAGTTGACTAAAATTTAGCCGCAACTAAACTCTCAATGTATTGCTATAGAGTTATCATATCAGAGACAAAGGGTTGATGAAAATTTAGTTTGTTCATCAAAGTACAAAAAGATGTATACAATTCTTGAATAGAGTGATAACCTTACTGTAAAAAGAAGAATTGTTCATAGATCTCAAATACCTAGGAAATATTTTTTACATAATCATGTCTCCTTGAGGGTGTTCTATATCCTCCTAGTAGGGAATGAGAAACATGACATCTAAAGTAATATTCTCCTCCATATTATTAACAGGTTATGAAATAACACCACAATTAATAGCAAATTAGTCTTCATAGTTGGAATCCTTTGGAGAGGGAGGACCCTCTGTGATGTGTCTCAACTTCCTGTATACTTTGAGGAATATCGTTAATGTTTTGGCCTATAGAAGATAATTTTTACCATTAAGTTTTATAGTTGTATCACTCAAATTTTGCATCCAAGAATCATGTGGATTGGATGGGTTGTATGTAGAGCTTGAGGCCATGACAAAGCACAAATACCACAACACAAGTAGAATTCAACATGTGCCAGTGGAGGAGGCATACACAGAATCACATTAATGTAGAACTATTGTTACTGAAGCACACCAACAAGGAAACTGGTCTGAACAACATGTAATTTGGCCACAATCAACACAAAACAGGCACAGATGGGACAAAACACAAGTCCGATGGTAGATGGGTAGGGATACACAGCCTATCGAAGCATCCCTAACTAGCGGTAGAGGCTGTTGGAGCCACTGAAAGGGAAAGGAAGAGCCGATGGAGGAAAAAGGAGATGTTGGCGGAGGAAAAAGGAGCAACTAAAGGTGGAGGATGGGCTGACGGTGCCTGTGAGAAACGACGAAGCAGTCGGTGGGAGCACACGAGGTCAATGGTGCATGTAAAAGGAAGAAGGGTCCAGCGATGCAGGGAAAAAAGGAGAAGAGGAGGGTTGGAGGTGCAGGAACCAAGAGAAGAAAGAAGGGCCGACGACACAGGACCAAAAAGAAGGATAAAAAAGAGAGACCTGGTGCTGTAAGAAGGATGAGGGGTAGGAATTAGGATTATGCTCTTAAAGGATAATAAACAGCTATATTGTTACTAAAGAGATACAAATATATATAGGTAATAGTAGAATAAAGACCATATGGATATCCAATAACTTGTATAACTACTAATAACCTATTATCTAATATAACACTAATGATCATTAAGTTTTAATTACACCAAAGATTATCAATTTCCTCAATTAATATTAAAGTATATCTATCCATTTCATACTTCATTATAAATCATAAATCTTACTCAAGGCTCCTATTTCACAACATTCTTCGCTCAATCACATCTATCAAAAACATACTACATAGGATACCAATTTTTTGAACAAGGCTCATTATCCTTTGACCCAAAAAAAATCCAAAATGTGCAATTAAAATGCATCAATAAACCACGCCTCTCAGTTGTGCCAGCATAACGCACGAGCAACATGTGTAGTCTCAAGGTCATTGATGTTACAGTCTAGGACAGTAAAGGCATGCATAAGTAGATGTGATAGAAAAAAATTGAAAACTGAAAGTTTTTAGTTGTCATGTGTGGCAAGTTACTTCTATGTAAAGGGATTCAAACATTTAGCCTTTTTAGGAATTTTAAAATAAAAAATGAAGGAAACAAACATAGGAAGTTGATAAAATGAAGAACAATATGTAGAGAAGAACTTCAATAGGAATTTAAGGAAAAAGGGCCATCAATGATGTTAACACAATTTGATAATGGTGATTGTTCATTAATAGAAGTGTCATACGATGTCTTTGTTAAAAGTTGTGTATATAGGAATGAGGGAAAAGATCAGGTGAAATGTGATTGTGGCCTTCTATATACTTTGGTTTTTCTCTGTCAACCATAGTTGCTAATATTTTCTACAAAGCCCTACATGTTAGCGGTATTATTGTTGTAAGAGTTAGTTATATGGGTTATATTAGATGGATTATTGGATATCCATTTAATCTAATAGGATATCTGATAGACCTATATATATGTGTAATTACTCATTATCAATGTATGATCTTTTTATTCTCCTCATCTAACATGGTACTAGAGTAAGGGTTAGAAACCTAGGATTTTCTCCCTTTCCTTTACTCGTCGTTGGCCTCCTCTTTTCCACTTGTCGTCGACCTGACGAGGCCTTTCGGGCAGTATCAGATCACTTAGCTAGGCCTCCGTTGGCTCTTTAGGCCCCCTTCCACGTGCCATCCAGGCCTCCTAGCCATTCGTCGGCATTCCAGGCCACTGTAGCCCTCCTTCCGGTCCTTCCCCAGCCCAGACGCCTACAGCTAGGGGCTCTTCGTCGCATGTCAGGCCGTTGGTGAGTCTCTTCGTCCCTTCTTGTCCATTGTCGGGGTAGTCCCGCCCCTCCTATCAGGCAGTCCAGCTCTGTTAGGCCATGCTCTAGGCCCCTCTTTCATCTTCAATATCCGGTGTGTGTAGATACGCTATATCTATACGTGATGAGCAGTCCAGTTCACGTATTTGGTTATTTTTCAGTTCATATGTTGGTGTTATTAGTAAAATTTTAGCTCAGTATGGCTTCTTGTGATTTATTAGTAAAGCATATGAGTGGTATATCTGATAAACCCGTTGGTCCAAACTACTTCGTAGTCATAGAGTTTCGAAATCTTTATTTTGGCACATAGGAAACTAAAACATTTTACGGTCTTTACCCATCCACCTTCTGATGTAAAATCTGACACATATGAGGGTTAGTTAGCCGATGATGTGGCGATTATCATATGAATGGTGAATACTATGAAGCCTTCAGTTGCATGAGAGGTTATGTTGCTGTGGCCTGTAAAGAAGATATGAGACACCCTCTGTCTGACATATGGTCATGAGAAGAATATATCTTAGATTTGTGAGATATATGAGCAGCTGTTCACTTTATGAAAGGGAGTAAGATCAATTCAGGAACACTTCATCACTCTCCGTATCCTCCTTGATGAGTTGGATGTTTACCAGCCTTTGACAGTTGATATCACGCGACTGCGTCAGTATCGTGAGGAGTTGGCAGTTGCAATCTATCTCTCTAACGTGAATCCAGACATCAGTTCTCAGATAGGAGTCAGGTTTTAAGAGCGGACAATGTTCCAGATCTTTCGACCACATTTGTAAAGGTTCTTTGAGTCTCTACAACTGCAACTCCGACAGTGTCAGACTCGTCAGCCATGGCAGTCACTCGAGGTCGGGGTTATAGTGGTTCTCGAGGTGGAGGTCGTAGTAGAGGGGAGACGAGTGGATGTTCATGGTGTGCACACTGTGGTCAATTGGGGCATAAAATAGACAAGTGCTGGGATATTATTGGTAGGCCATCGACGACGAATGTCACCACAGAGCCTCACACTGCTGTAGCTACTATTGAGGAGCAGACTTCCACGGTCTCCTAGGTAGACTACGAGAGGCTTCAGCAACTAAAGGTCACAGATGCTACAACCACGGCTACTCAGACTAGTTCCTTAGGTACTAACGTATTCCTTGCATCCAGGAACTCTTTCTAGATTATTAATTTCGATGCCTCCTTGCACATATCAGGTACATGAAACTTGTTTATTTGTTTATCTAAGTTGTATGACTTTCAATTTGTGACGATTGTCGATGATCGAACGTGTTCCATTTCTGGTGAAGAGTCATCCAAGCTTCTTCACAAATGTTACTTGATAAAGTTATATTTGTTTCTAATTTTTCTGTAAATTTGTTGTCTATTAGTGCTATTACCAAATAATTACATTGTTACTTCACATTGTTTCCTTTTCATTGTATCTTTTAGGATTTGCAAATGGGAAACATGCTTGGTTTGAGCCGTGAGTGAGGAAATGGAGTGTACCTGCTCGTTCGTGATAATATACCTCAAGGATTAGCCTGTGTGGTGTCTGCTGTTGAGCTTTCTTCTTTGTGGCACTATCGGTTGGGTTACCCATCTTTTCAGAAGCTTCAGCAGGCCTTGCCCTGTGTCCAATGTCGCAGTTTGATTGTGAGTCTTATCAGTTGAGTAGGCACCATCGTACTTCCTTTAAAAGATTGCGTATTTTGTCCAGTACTACTGTTTTTGAGTTAGTTCATTGTGATATTTGGAGTTCGTTTATAGTTTAGTCTATTTCAAGTTATAAGTATTATATAGTTTTTATTGATGATTACTCAAGGATTGTACTTATGTCTATGATGTACTCAGAACCTTTGTGACAGAAATAAAAAATCAGTTTGATATTACTTCTAAAGTTTTACGCATTGACAATGTACTTGAGTTTGTTCAGCATAAAATTGTTTCTTATTGTGCTTTATTAGGTATTCTACATC
Source organism: Posidonia australis (assembly GCA_024699735.1). Classification (NCBI taxonomy): domain Eukaryota; kingdom Viridiplantae; phylum Streptophyta; class Magnoliopsida; order Alismatales; family Posidoniaceae; genus Posidonia; species Posidonia australis. The sequence continues at coordinate 13,784 of JAMKQA010003796.1, forward strand.
AGAGATTCTATTCACACACCTCACAGCAGAACAAGATTGCAGAACGCAAACACAGACACATTCTAAATGTTATCTGCACTCTCATGGTTCACATGCATGTCCTTAAGTAGTTGTGGTCTGACGCAGTGCTTACAGTTACTTATTTGATCAATATAATGTTTTCTGCACCTCTTGGGGGAAGTTCCCCTCCGTCGTCTTAGACCTAAGTTCAGTTTATTCAGTTTGATTCCTAGAGTGTTTGGGTGTGTGGCATTTGTCCAAGATCTCTCTCTTGGTCTTAACAAACTGTATCCTTGGTCTATAAAGTGTGTTTTTGTTGGATATTCACGAACTTAGAGGAGATACCGGCATTTCCATCCTCCCACCTGACGTTATTTTATGTTGGCTGATGTTATCTTTTTTGAGTCCACATCATACTATGAAGTATCTCCACCATCCAGTGTGTTTGTCCTTTTTCCATTAGTTGTTTAGTTGTAGGATGACAATACTAAAGGAGGTCTTACTTTGCCACCAAGTGTTACTCGTCCCTTGTAGGTTTATCAGTGACACCAGCATGCCTTAATGCCTCCCACCATCGAATTATCCTCCTCTGTAGATGCAAATCCGTCCATCAGTTCCTCAGATTTACCTATTGTCGTGCGAAGAGGTACTCGTTTTTGCACAATCCATCTTATCTCTCATTTTGTCTCTTATGATTCTTTTACCCTCGCTTTCGTAGTTTTGCATTGTTCCTTGTTTCTCAGTTTATTTTCAGGATTCATCAGGAGGTACTATCCTTATCTCAGTGGAAGGTTGCTATGTATGAGGAGATAGTTGCACTTATTGGTCGTGGCACGTGGGAATTGGTGATCTACATTGTTAAGGCTACAGTAGTCACTTGTAAATGGGTTTACTCTATCAAGTACAAAGTAGATGACAGCATTGACAGATATAAAGCAAAGCTGGTGGTCCGAGGCTTCACTTAGACGTATGGGATAGATTATGAGGAGACTTCCTCATCGGTTGTTGGTCTTAATTCTATCATGTTGAATATGTGTCTTGAATTTGGTTATAACTTGTACTAGGGGTATTTTGGTCTTTTGACCATTTGGGGTGCCCAAGTATTTAAACTTGACTAGGGCACCCAATTTGGTAGAACACATTTGTATCCCCATTTGATCTAGTGGAACAACCTCTTCCCGTTCTCCATCCGTGGACGTACCCATTTGGGGAACCACGTAAATTCTTGTGTTTTGTGTGTGATTTCTGATTTCTTCTCCTTCTCCCTTTGAATCTTTGCATAACAAGTGGTATCAGAGCATGTTCTGTTGCTGAAGAAGGGAGACGTCGGATCTGCCTTTGGGAGGAATAGGTGGAGCTCGTTTGGAGGCCCTGTCCCACGCTCGCCAGCGCCACCCGCACCAGTCGCGCCTGTGCCCCGCGCTCGCTAGCGCAGTCGCGCCCAGTCCCGCGCTCG
>JAMKQA010003797.1:0-16759 GCA_024699735.1 Posidonia australis
TCCATCCTTTTCTCGAGAATCCTCTGATCTGGAGGAGATCCGAGTCGTTGGTTCCATACATCCTAGGACCAACCATTCATCCATTTCTCGAGACTCCTTTGATCCGGAGGAGATTCGAGTCGTTGGTTCCATATAGCCTAGGACCAACCGTCCATCCTTTTCTCGAAACTCCTCTGATCCGGAGGAAATCCGAGTCGTTGGTTGCTTACAACCTAGGACCAACAATCCATCCATTTCGTGAGACACCTCTGATATGGAAGAGATCCGAGTCATTGGTTCCATACAGCCAAGGACTAACCATCCATCCATTTCTCGAGACTCCTCTGATCTAGAGGAGATACGAGTCATTGGTTCCTTACAGCCTAGGACCAAACATCTATCCTTTTCTCGTGACTCCTTGATCCAGAAAAGATCCGCGTCGTTTGTTCCATATTGCCTAGGACCAACCATCTATCCGTTTCTCAAGACTCCTCTGATCCGGAGGAGATCCGATGGAGATCTGAGTCGTTGGTTCCTTACAGCCTTGGACCAACCATCCATCCTTTTCTCGAGACTCCACAGATCTAGAGGATATCCGAGTCGTTGGTTCCCTATAACCTAGGAGCAACCATCCTTCCTTTTCTCGAGACTCCTCTAATCTGGAGGAGATTTGAGTCGTTGGTTCCTTACATCCTAGGACCAACCATCCATCCTTTTCTCGAGACTCCTCTGATCTGGTGGAGATCTGAGTCGTTGGTTCCTTATAGCCTTGGACCAACCATCTATCCTTTTCGCGAGACTCCTCTAATCCGGAGGAGATCAGGGTCGTTGGTTCCTTACAGCCTTGGACCAACCATCAATCCTTTTCTCGAGACTCCTCTGATCCGGAGATGATCTGTGTTGTTGGTTCCATATAGCCTAGGACCAACCACCCATCCTTTTCTCGTGACTCCGTTGATCCGTAGGAGATCCGAGTCGTTGGTTCCTTACATCCTAGGAACAACCTTCCATCCACTTCTCGAGACTCCTCCGATCCGGAGGAGATCCGAGTCGTTGGTTCCTCACAGCCTAGGACCAAACATCCATCCTTTTCTCGAGACTCTTCTGATCTGGAGGAGATCCGCGTCGTTGTCTCCTTAAAGCCTAGGACCAACCATTTATCCTTTTCTCAAGACTCCTCCGATCTGGAGGAGATTCGAGTCGTTGGTTCCATACCGCCTAGGACCAACCATCCATCCTTTTCACGCGACTCCTCTAATCTGGCGGAGATTCGAGTCGTAGGTTCCTTACTGCCTAGGACCAAACATCCATCCATTTCTCGGGACTCCATTGATCCGGAAGAGATCCGCGTCGTTGGTTCCTTACAGCTTAGGACCAACCATCAACCCTTTTCTGAAGACTCCACCGATCCGGAGGAGATCTGGAGGAGATCTGAGTCGTTGGTTCCTTACAATCTAGGACCAACCATCCATCCTTTTCAAAAGACTCCTCTGATCCGGAGGAGATCCGAGTCGTTGGTTCCTTATTGCCTAGGACCAACCATCCATCCTTCCCTCAAGACTCCTCTGATGAGGAGGAGTTCTTAGTCGTTGGTTACTATCAGCCTAGGACCAACCATCCATCCTTTTCTCGAGACTCCTCCGATCTGGAGGAGATCCAAGTCGTTGGTTCCTTACAGCCTAGGACCAACCATCCATCCTTTTCTCGAGACTCCTCTGATCCAGAGGAGATCCGAGTCGATGGTTCCTTACAGCCAAGGACCTACCATCCAATCTTTTCTTGAGACTCCTCTGATCTGGAGGAGATTTGAGTCGTTGGATCCTTGTAGCCAAGGACCAACCATCAATCCTTTTCGCGAGACTCCACTGATCCAGACTAGATCCGAGTCGTTGGTTCCTTACAGCCTAGGACCAACCATCCATCCTTTTCTCGAGACTCCTCTGATCTGGAGGAGATCCAAGTCGTTGGTTCCGTATAGCGTAGGACCAACCATCCATCCGTTTCCCGAGACTCCTCTGATCCGAAGGAGATCCGAGTCGTTGGTTCCTCACAGCCTAGAACTAACAATCCATCCTTTTCTCGAGAATCCTCTGATCAGGAGGAGATCTGAGTCGTTGGTTCCATACATCCTAGGACCAACCATTCATCCATTTCTCGATACTCCTCTGATCCAGAGGAGATTCGAGTCGTTGGTTCCATATAGCCTAGGACCAACCGTCCTTCCTTTTCTCGAAACTCCTCTGATCTGGAGGAAATCCGAGTCGTTGGTTGCTTGCAACCTAGGACCAACTATCCATCCATTTCATGAGACACCTCTGATATGGAAGAGATCCGAGCCATTGGTTTCGTACAGCCAAGGACTAACCATCCATCCATTTCTCGAGACTCCTCTGATCTAGAGGAGATCCGAGTCGTTGGTTCCTTACAGCCTAGGACCAAACATCTATCCTTTTCTCGTGACTCCTTGATCCAGAGGAGATCCGCGTCGTTTGTTCCATATTGCCTAGGACCAACCATCTATCCGTTTCTCAAGACTCCTCTAATCCGGAGGAGATCTGATGGAGATCTGAGTCGTTGGTTCCTTACAGCCTTGGACCAACCATCCATCCTTTTCTCGAGACTCTACAGATCTAGAGGATATCCGAGTCGTTGGTTCCTTATAGCCAAGGAGGAACCATCCATCCTTTTCTCGAGACTCCTCTGATCTGGAGGAGATCTGAGTCGTTGGTTCCTTACAGCCTAGGACCTACCATCCATCCTTTTCTCGAGACTCCTCTGATCCGGAGGAGATCCGAGTCGTTGGTTCCTTATAGCCTAGGACCAACCATCCATCCTTTTCTTGATACTCCTTTGATCCGGAGGAGATCCGAGTCGTTGGTTCCCTACACTCTAGGACCTACCATCCATCCTTTTGTCGAGGCTCCACTGATCCGGAGGAGATTCGAGTCGTTGGTTCCTTACAGCCTTGGACCAACCATCCATCCTTTTGTCGAGACTCCTCGGATCAGGAGGAGATCCGAGTCGTTGGTTCCTAATAGTCTAGTACCAACCATCCATCCTTTTCTCGAGACTCCACTAATCTAGAGGATATCCGAGTCGTTGGTTCCTTATAGCCCAGGAGCAACCATCCATCCTTTTCTCGAGACTCCTCCGATCTGGAGGAGTTCCGAGTCGTTGGTTCCTTATAGCCTAGGACCAACCATCTATCCTTTTCCTGAGACTCCTCTAAATCGGTGGAGATCTGGGCCGTTGGTTCCTTACTGCCTTGGACCAACTATCAATCCTTTTCTCGAGACACCTCTGATCCGGAGATGATTCGAGTTGTAGGTTCCATATAGCCTTGGACCAACCACCCATCCTTTTCTCGTGACTCTTTTGATCCGGAGGAGATCCGAGTCGTTGGTTCCTTACATCCTTGGACCTACCTTCCATACTTTTCTCGAGACTCCTTTGATCCGGAGGAGATCCAAGTCGTTGGTTCCTTATAGCCTAGGACCAAACATCCATCCTTTTCTCGAGGCACCTCTGATCTGGAGGAGATCCGCGTCGTTTGCTCCATATAACCTAGGACCAACCATTTATCCTTTTCTCAAGACTCCTCCGATCTGGAGGAGATTCGAGTCGTTGGTTCCTTACCACCTAGGACCAACCATCCATCCTTTTCACGAGACTCCTCTAATCTGGAGGAGATTCGAGTCGTAGGTTCCTTACTGCCTAGGACCAAACATCCATCCATTTCTCGGGACTCCATTGATCCGGAAGAGATCCGCGTCGTTGGTTCCTTATAGCCTTGGACCAACCATCAATCCTTTTCTCAAGACTCCACCGATCCGGAGGAGATCTGAGTCGTTTGTTCCTTACAATTTAGGACCAACCATCCATCCTTTTCTAAAGACTCCTCTGATCCGGAGGAGATCCGTGTCGTTGGTTCCTTATAGCCTAGGACCAACCATCCATCCCTCTCTCAAGACTCCTCTGATGAGGAGGAGTTCTAAGTCGTTGGTTACTAACAGCCTAGGACCAACCATCCATCCTTTTCTCGAGACTCCTCCGATCTGGAGGAGATCCGAGTCGTTGGTTCCTTACAGCCTAGGACCAACCATCCATCCTTTTCACGAATCTCCTCTGATCCAGGGGAGATCCGAGTTGATGGTTCCTTACAGCCTAGGACCTACCATCCAACCTTTTCTCGAGACTCCTCTGATCTGGAGGAAATCAGAGTCGTTGGATCCTTGTAGCCAAGGACCAACCATCAATCCTTTTCTCGAGACTCCTCCGATCCGGACTAGATCCGAGTCGTAGGTTCCTTAGAGCCAAGGACCAACCATCCATCCTTTTCTCGAGACTCCTCTGATCTAGAGGAGATCCGAGTCGTTGGTTCCGTATAGCCTAGGACCAACCATTCATCCGTTTCTCGAGACTCCTCTGATTCGGAGGACATCCGTGTCCTTGGTTCCTCACAGCCTAGAACTAACAATCCATCCTTTTCTCGAGAATCCTCTGATCTAGAGGAGATCCGAGTCGTTGGTTCCATACATCCTAGGACCAACCATTCTTCCTTTTCTCGAGACTCCTCTGATCCGAAGGAGATTCGAGTCGTTGGTTCCATATAGCCTAGGACCAATCGTCCATCCATTTCTCAAAACTCCTCTGATCCGGAGGAAATCCGAGTCGTTGGTTGCTTACAGCCTAGGACCAACTATCCATCCATTTCTTGAGACACCACTGATATGGAAGAGATCCGAGTCATTGCTTCCGTACAGCCAAGGACTAACCATCCATCCATTTCTCGAGACTCCTCTGTTCTGGAGGAGATCCGAGTAGTTGGTTCCTAACAGCCTAGGACCAAACATCTACCCTTTTCTCGTGACTCCTTGATCCGGAGGAGATCCGCGTCGTTTGTTCCATATTGCCTAGGACCAACCATCTATCCGTTTCTCAAGACTACTCTGATCCGGAGGAGATCTGATGGAGACTTGAGTCGTTGGTTCCTTACAGCCTTGGACCAACCATCCATTCTTTTCTCGAGACTCCAATGATCCAGAGGATATCCGAGTCGTTGGTTCCTAATAGCCTAGGAGCAACCATCCGTCCTTTTCTCGAGACTCCTCTGATCTGGAGGAGATCTGAGTCGTTGGTTTCGTATAGCCTAGGACCAACCATCTATCCTTTTCCCGAGACTCCTCTAATCCGGAGGAGATCTGGGTCGTTGGTTCCTTACAGCCTTGGACCAACCATCAATCCTTTTCTCGAGACTCTGATCCGGAGATGATCCGAGTTGTTGGTTCCATATAGCCTAGGACCAACCACCCATCCTTTTCACGTGACTCCTTTGATCCGGAGGAGATCCGAGTCGTTGGTTCCTTACATCCTAGGACCAACCGTCCATCCTCATCTCGAGACTCCTCCGATCCGAAGGATATCCGAGTCGTTGGTTCCTTACAGCCTAGGACCAAACATCCATCCTTTTCTCGAGACTCCTCTGATCCGGAGGAGATCTGCGTCGTTGGTTCCTTATAGCCTAGGACCAACCATTTATCCTTTTCTCAAGACTCCTCCGATCTAGAGGAGATTCGAGTCGTTGGTTCCTTACCGCCTAGGACCAACCATCCATCCTTTTCACGAGACTCCTCTAATCTGGAGGAGATTCGAGTCGTTGGTTCCTAACTGCCGAGGACGAACCATCCATCCATTTCTCGGGACACCATTGATCCGGAGGAGGTCCGCGTCGTTGGTTCCTTACAGCCTAGGACCAACCATCAATGCTTTTCTCAAGACTCCACCGATCCGGAGGAGATCCGCGTCGTTGGTTCCTTACAGCCTAGGACCAACCATCAATCCTTTTCTCAAGACTCCACCGATCCGGAGGAGATCTGAGTCGTTTGTTCCATACAATCTAGGACCAACCATCCATCCTTTTCTAAAGACTCCTCTGATCCGGAGGAGATCCGAGTCGTTGGTTCCTTATAACCTAGGACCAACCATCCATCCTTCTCTCAAGACTCCTCTGATGAGGAGGCGTTCTGAGTGGTTGGTTACAAACAGCCTAGGACCAACCATCCATCTTTTTCTCGACACTCCTCCGATCTGGAGGAGATCCGAGTCGTTGGTTCCTTACAGCCTAGGACCAACCATCCATCCTTTTCTTGATACTCCTTTGATCCGGAGGAGATCCGAGTCGTTGGTTCCCTACAGTCTAGGACCAACCATCCATCCATTTGTCGAGGCTCCACTGATCCGGAGGAGATTCGAGTCGTTGGTTCCTTACAGCCTAGGACCAACCATCCATCCTTTTCTCTAGAATCCTCTGATTAGGAGGAGATCCGAGTCGTTGGTTCCTAATAGCCTAGTACCAACCTTCCATCCTTTTCTCGAGACTCCACTAATCCAGAGGATATCTGAGTCGTTGGTTCCTTATAGCCTAGGAGCAACCATCCATCCTTTCCTCGAGACACCTCTGATCTAGAGGAGATCCGAGTCGTTGGTTCCTTATAGCCTAGGACCAACCATCTATCCTTTTCCTGAGACTCCTCTAAACCAGAGGAGATCTGTGTCGTTGGTTCCTTACAGCCTTGGACCAACCATCAATCCTTTTCACGAGACACCTCTGATCCGGAGATGATCCGAGTTGTTGGTTCCATATAGCCTAGGACCAACCAACCATCCTTTTCACGTGACTCCTTTGATCCGGAGGAGATCCGAGTCGTTGGTTCCATACATCCTAGGACCAACTGTCCATCCTCATCTCGAGACTCCTCCGATCCGAAGGATATCCGAGTCGTTGGTACCTTACAGCCTAGGACCAAACATCCATCCTTTTCTCGAGACTCCTCTGATCCGGAGGAGATCTGCGTCGTTGGTTCCTTAAAGCCTAGGACCAACCATTTATCCTTTTCTCAAGACTCCTCCGATCTGGAGGAGATTCGAGTCGTTGGTTCCTTACCGCCTAGGACCAACCATCCATCCTTTTCACGAGACTCCTCTAATCTGGAGGAGATTCGAGTCGTTGGTTCCTTGTAGCCTTGGACCAACCATCTATCCTTTTCTCGAGACTCCTCTGATCCGGACTAGATCCGAGTCGTTGGTTCCTTACAGCCTAGGACCAACCATCCATCCTTTTCTCGAGACTCCTCTAATTCGGAGGAGATCCGAGTCGTTGGTTTCGTATAGCGTAGGACCAACCATCCATCCGTTTCTCGAGACTCCTCTGATCCGGAGGAGATCCGAGTCGTTGGCTCCTCACTGCCTTGAACAAACAATCCAACCTTTTCTCGAGAATCCTCAGATCTGGAGGAGATCCGAGTCGTTGGTTCCATACATCCTAGGACCAACCATTCATCCAATTCTTGAGACTCCTCTGATCCGGAGGAGATTCGAGTCGTTGGTTCCGTATAGCCTAGGACCAACCGTCCATACTTTTCTCGAAACTCCTCTGATCCGGTGGAAATCCGAGTCGTTGGTTGCTTACTGCCTAGGACCAACTATCCATCCATTTCTTGAGACACCTCTGATATGGAAGAGATCCGAGTCGTTGGTTCCGTACAGCCAAGGACTAACCATCCATCCATTTCTCGAGACTCCTCTGATCTGGAGGAGATCCGAGTCGATGGTTCCTTACAGCCTAGGACCAAACATCTACCCGTTTCTCGTGAGTCCTTCATCCGGAGGAGATCCGCGTCGTTTGTTCCATATTGCCTAGGACCAACCATCCATCCTTTTCTCGAAACTCCTCTGATCCGGAGGAGATCCGAGTCGGTTCCATACAGCCTAGGACCATCTATCCGTCCTTTTCTCGAGACACCTCTCATCTGGACGAGATCCGAGTCGTTGATTCCTTACCGCCTTGGACAAACCATCCATCCTTTTCATGAGACTCCTCTAATCTGGAGGAGATCCGAGTCGTTGGTTCCTTACTGCCTAGGACCAAACCTCCATCCATTTCTCGAGACTCCTTTGATCCGGTGGAGATCCACGTCGTTGGTTCCTTACAGCCTAGGACCAACCATCAATTCTTTTCTCAAGACTGTTCTGATCCGGTGGAGATCTGAGTCGTTGGTTCCATATAGCCTAGGACCAACCATCCATCCTTTTCTCGAGACTCCATAGATCCGGAGGAGATCCGAGTCATTGGTTCCTTATAGCCTAGGACCAACCATCCATCCTTCTCTCGAGACTCCTATGATGAGGAGGAGTTCTGAGTCGTTGGTAACTTACAACCTAGGACCAACCATCCATCCTTTTCTCGAGACTCCTCCGATCTGGAGGAGATCCTAGTCGTTGGTTCCTTACTGCCTAGGACCAACCATCCATCCTTTTCTCGAGACTCCTCTGATCCAGAGGAGATCCGAGTCAATGGTTCCTTACAGCCTAGGACCTACCATCTATCCTTTTCTCGAGACTCCTCTGATCCAGACTAGATCCTAGTTGTTGGTTCCTTACAGCCTAGGACCAACCATCCATCCTTTTCTCATGACTCCTTTGATCTAGAGGAGATCCGAGTCGTTGGTTCCGTATAGCTTAGGACCAACCATCCATCCTTTTCTCGAGACTCCTTTGATCCGGCGGAGATCCGAGTCGTTGGTTCCTCACAGCCTAGAACCAACAATCCATCCTTTTCTCGAGACACCTCTGATCCGGAGGAGATCCGAGTCATTGGTTGCAGATAGCCTAGGACCAACCATCCATCATTTTCTCGAAACTCCTCTGATCCGGTGGACATCCGAGAAGTTGGTTGCTTACTGCCTAGGACCAACTCTCCATCCATTTCTCGAGACAACCCTGATCTGGATGATATCCGAGTCGTTGGTTCCGTACAGCCACGGACTAACCTTCCATCCATTTCTCGAGACTCCTTTGATCTGGAGTAGATCCGACTCGTTGGTTCCATACAACCTCGGACCAAACATCCATCCTTTTCTAGAGACTCCTTCATCCGGAGGAGATCCGCGTCATTTGTTCCATATTGCCTAGGACCAACCATCTATCCTTTTCTCATGACTCCTCTGATTCGGTGGAGATCTGAGTCGTTGGTTTCTTACTGCCTTGGACCAACCATCCATTATTTTCTCGACACTCCTCTGATCCGGAGGAGATCCGAGTCAATGGTTCCTTATAGCTTAGGACCTACCACCCATCCTTTTCACGAGACTCCTCTGAACCGGAGGAGATCTGAGTCATTGGTTATTTACAGCCTAGGACCAACGATCCATCCTTTTCTCGAGACTCCTCTAAAATGGTGGAGTTCTGAGTCGTTGGTTCTGTATAGCGTAGGACCAACCGTCCATCCTTTTCTCGAGACTCCACTGATCCGGAGGAGATCCGAGTCGTTGGTTCCTTACAGCCTAGGACCAACCATCCATCCTTTTCTCGAGACTCCACTGAAATGGTGGAGATCCGAGTCGTTGGTTCTGTATAGCGTAGGACCAACCATCCATCCTTTTCTCGAGACTCCTCCGATCCAGAGGAGATCAGAGTCGTTGGTTCCTTGTAGCCTAGGACCAACCATCCAGCCTTCTCTCGACACTCTTGTAATCCGGAGGAGATCCGAGTCGGTGGTTCCTTGCTGCCTAGGACCAACCATCAAGCCTTTTCTCGAGTCTCCTCTGATCCGGAGGAGATCCGAGTCGTTGGTTCCGTATAGCCTAGGACCAACCATCCATCCTTTTCTCGAGACTCCTCTGATCAGGAGGAGATCCGAGTCGTTGGTTCCTTATAGCCTAGGACCAACCATCAATCCGTTTCTCGAGACTCATTTGATCCGGAGGAGATCTGAGTCGTTGGTTCCTTACAGCCAAGGACTAACCACCCATCCTTTTCTCGAGACTCCTCCGATCCGGAAGAGATTCGAGTCGTTGGTACCATATAGCCTAAGACCAACCATCCATCATTTTCTCGAGACTCCTCTGATCCGGAGGAGATCTGAGCTGTTGGTTTCTTACAGCCTAGGACCAACCACCATCCATTTCTTGAGACTCCTCCGATCTGGAGGAGATTCGAGTCATTGGTTCCTTACCGCCTAGGACCAACCTTCCATCCATTTCACGAGACTCCTCCGATCTGGAATATATCCGAATCGTAGGTTCCTAACAGCCTAGGACCAACCATCCATCCTTTTCTCGAGACTCCCCTGATCCGGGGTGATCCGAGTCGTTGGTTCCTTATAGCCGAGGACCAACCATCCACCCTCTTCTTGAGACTCCTCTGATCCGGAGGAGATCCGAGTCGTTGGTTCCTTATTGCCTAGGACCAACCAACCATCCTTTTCTCGAGACTCCCCTAATCCGGAGGAGATCTGAGTCGTTGGTTCCTAATAGCCTTGGACCAACCACCCATCCTTTTCTCGAGACACCTCCGATCCGGAAGAGATTCGAGTCGTTGGTACCATATAGCCTAGGACCAACCATCCATCCATTTCTCGAGAGTCCTCTGATCCGAATGAGATATGAGCTGTTGGTTACTTACAGCCTAGGACCAACGATCCATCCATTTCTTGAGACTCCCCAGATCCGGGGAAGATCCGAGTCGTTGGTTCCTTATAGCCGAGGACCAACCATCCATCCTCTTCTAGAGACTCCTCAAATAAAATGGAGATCTGAGTCGTTGGTTCCTTACAGCCTAGGACCAACCATCCATCCTTCTCTCGAGACTCCTCTGATGCGGAGGAGTTCTGAGTCGTTGGTAACTTACAACCTAGGACCAACCATCCATCCTTTTCTCGAGACTCCACAGATCCGGAGGAGATCCAAGTCGTTGGTTCCTTACTACCTAGGACGAACCATCCATCCCTTTCTCGAGACTCCTTTGAAATGGTGGAGATCCGAGTCGTTGGTTCTTTATAGCATAGGAACAACCATCCATCCTTTTCTCGAGACTCCTCCGATCCAGAGGAGATCCGAGTCGTTGGTTCCTCATAGCCAAGGACCAACCATCCAGCCTTCTCTTGAGGCTCTTCTGATCCGGAGGAGATCTGAGTCGGTGGTTCCATGTAGCCTAGGACCAACCATCCCGCCTTTTCTCGAGTCTCCTCTGATCCGGAGGAGATCCGAATCGTTGGTTCCGTATTGCCTAGGACCAACCATCCATCCTTTTCTCGAGACTCCTCTGATTCGGAGGAGATCCGAGTCGTTGGTTTCTTATAGCCTAGGACCAACCATCCATCCGTTTCTCGAGACTCCTCCGATCCGGAGGAGGTCTGAGTCGTTGGTTCCTTACAGCCTAGGACCAACCACCCATCCATTTCTCGAGACTCCACTGATCTAGAGGAGATCCGAGTCGTTGGTTCCATACATCCTAGGACCAACTATTTATCCTTTTCTCGAGACTCCTCTGATCCGGAGGAGATCCGAGTCGTTGGTTCCATGTAGCCTAGGACCAACCATCCATCCTTTTCTAGAGACTCCTCTGATCTGGAGGAGATCCGAGTCGTTGCTTCCTAACAGCCTAGTAACAACCATCTAGCCTTTTCTCGAGACTCCACTGATCCAGAGCATATCCTAGTTGTTGGTTCCTTATAGCCTAGGACCAACCATCCATCCGTTTCTCGAGACTCCTCTGATTCGGAGGAGATCCGAGTCGTTGGTTCCTTATAGACTAGGACCAACCATCTATCCTTTTCACGAGACTCCTCCGATCTAGAAGAGATCCGAATCGTAGGTTCCTTACAGCCTAGGACCAACCATCCATCCTTTTCTCGAGACTCCACTGATCCGAAGGAGATTCAAGTCGTTGGTTCCTTACAGCCTAGGACCAACCATCCATCCTTTTCTAGAGACTCCTCTGATCTGGAGGAGATCCGAGTCATTGCTTCCTAACAGCCTAGTACCAACCATCTAGCCTTTTCTCGAGACTCCACTGATCCAGAGCATATCCGAGTTGTTGGTTCCTTATAGCCTAGGACCAACCATCCATCCGTTTCTCGAGACTCCTCTGATTCGGAGGAGATCCGAGTCGTTGGTTCCTTATAGCCTAGGACCAACCATCTATCCTTTTCACGAGACTCCTCTGATCCAGAAGAGATCCGAATCGTAGGTTCCATACAGCCTAGGACCAACCATCCATCCTTTTCTCGAGACTCCCCAGATCCGGGGGAGATCCGAGTCGTTGGTTCCTTATAGCCGAGGACCAACCATCCATCCTCTTCTTGAGACTCCTCTGATTCAGAGGAGATCCAAGTCGTTCGTTCCTTATTGCCTAGAACCAACCAACCATTCTCATCGCGAGACTCCCCTGATCCGGTGGAGATCTGAGTCGTTGGATCCATACAGCCTAGGACCAACCATCCATCCTTTTCTCGAGACTCCTCCGATCCGGAAGAGTTCGAGTCGTTGGTACCATATAGCCTAGGACCAACCATCCATCCTTTTCTCTGATCCGAAGGAGATCTGAGCAGTTGGTTCCTTACAGCCTAGGACCAACCATCCATCCATTTCTTGAGACTCCCTTGATCCGGGGAAGATCCGAGTCGTTGGTTAATTATAGCCGAGGACCAACCATCCATCCTCTTCTAGAGACTCCTCTGATCCGGAGGAGATATGAGTCGATGGTTCCGTACAGCCTAGGACCAACCATCCATCGTTTTCTCGAGACTCCTCAAATCCAGAGGAGATCCGAGACATTGGTTCCCTACAGTCTTGGACCAACCATCCATCCTTTTCTTGAGACTCCACTGATCCAGAGGAGATTTGAGTCGTTGGTTCCTTACAGCCTTGGACCAACCATCCATCCTTTTCTCGAGACTCCTCTGATCTGGAGGAGATCTGAGTCGTTGCTTCCTAACAGCCTAGTACCAACCATCCAGCCGTTTCTCGAGACTCCACTGATCCAGAGCATATCCTAGTTGTTGGTTCCTTATAACCTAGGACCAACCATCCATCCTTTTCTCGAGACTCCTCTGATTCGGAGGAGATCCGAGTCGTTGGTTCCTTATAGCCTAGGACCAACCATCAATCCTTTTCCCGAGACTCCTCAGATCTAGAGGAGATCTAAGTCGTTGGTTCCTTACAGCCTTGGACCAACCATCATTCCTTTTCTCGAGACTCCTCTGATCTAGAGATGATCAGATTCCTTGGTTCCATATAGCCTAGGACCAACCACCCATCCTCATCTCGTGACTCCTCTGATCCGGAGGAGATGCGAGTCATTGGTTCCTTACAGCTTTGGACCAACCATCTATCCTTTTCTCGAGAATCCTCAGATCTGGAGGAGATCTGAGTCGTTGGTTCCTTACATCCGAGGACCAACCATCCATCCTTTTCTCGAGACTCCTCCGATCAGGAGGAGCTCCGAGTCGTTGGTTCCTTACAGCCTAGGACCAACCGTCCATCGTTTTCTCGAGACTCCTCTGATCCGGAGGAGATCCGAGTGGTTGGTTCCATACAGCCTAGGACCAACCTACCATCCTTTTCTCGAGACTCCTCCGAACAGGAGGAGATCCGAGTCGTTGGTACCTTATAGCGTAGGACCAACCATCCATCCATTTCTCAAAACTCTTCTGATCTGGAGGAGATCCGAGTCGTTGTATCCAAATAGCCTAGGGCCAACTATCCATCCTTTTCACGAGACTACTCTAATCTGGAGGAGATCCATGTCGTTGGTTCCATACTGCCTAGGACCTAACATCCATCCATTTCTCGAGACTCCTCTGATCCAGAGGAGATCCGCGTCGTTGGTTCCATACAGCCTAGGACCAACCATCAATCCTTTTCTGAAGACTCCTACGATCCGGAGGAGATACGGAGGAGATCTGAGTCGTTGGTTCCTTACAGCCTAGGACCAACCATCTATCTTTTTCTCGAGACTCCTCTGATCCGGAGGAGATTCGAGTCCTTGGTTCCTTATAGCCTAGGACCAACCATCCATCCTTCTCTCGAGCTCGTCTGATGAGGAGGAGATCTGAGTCGTTGTTTACAAACAGCCTAGGACCAACCATCCATCCTTTTCTCGAGACTCCTCCGATCTGGAGGTGATCCGAGTCGTTGGTTCCTTACAGCCAAGGACCAACCATCCTTCCTTTTCTCGAGACTCCTCTGATCCGGAGGAGATCCGAGTCGATGGTTCCTTACAGCCTAGGACCAACCATCCATCCTATTCTCGAGACTCCTCTGATCTGGAGGAGATCCGAGTCGTTGGTTCCTTGTTGCCTAGGACCAACCATCTATCCTTTTCTCGAGACTCCTCTGATTCGGACTAGATCCGAGTTGTTTGTTCCTTACAGCGTAGGACCAACCATCCATACATTTCTCGAGACTCCTCTGATCCGGAGGTGATCCGAGTCGTTGGTTCCGTATAGCCTATGACCAACCGTCCATCCTTTTCTCGAGACTCCTCTGATCTGAGGAGATCCGAGTCGTTGGTTCCTCACAACCTAGAACCAACAATCAATCTTTTTCTCGAGAATCCTCCGATCTGGAGGAGATCCGAGTCGTTGGTTCAATACATCCTAGGACCAACCATTTATCCGTTTCTCGAGACTCCTCTGATCCGGAGGAGATCCGAGTCGTTGGTTCCATGTAGCCTTGGACTAACCATCCATCCTTTTCTCGAAACTCCTCTGATCCGGAGGAGATCCGAGTCGTTGGTTGCTTACAGCCTAGGACCAACTATCCATCCACTTCTCGAGACACCTCTGATCAGGAGGAGATCCGAGTCGTTGGTTCCGTACAGCCAAGGACTAACCTTCCATCCATTTCTCGAGACTCCTCCGATCTGGAGGAGATCCAAGTCGTCGGTTCCTTACAGCCTAGGACCAAACATCCATCCATTTCTCGAGACTCCTTGAGCCGGAGGAGATCCGCGTCATTTGTTCCATATTGCCTAGGACCAACCATCTATCCTTTTCTCAAGACTCATCCGATCCGGAGGAGATCTGAGTCGTTGGTTCCATACAGCCTTGGACCAACCATCCATCCTTTTCTCGAGACTCCTCTGATCCGGAGGAGATCCGAGACATTGGTTCCATATAGCCTAGGACCTACCACCCATCCTTTTCTCGAGACTCCTCTGATCCAGAGGTGATCTAAGTCGTTGGTTACTTACAGCCTTGGCCAACCATCCATCCTTTTCTCGAGACTCCACTGATCTGGAGGAGATCCTAGTCGTTGGTTCCTTACAACCTAGGACCAACCATCCATCCTTTTCTCGAGACTCCTTTGAAATGGTGGAGATCCGAGTCGTTGGTTCTATATAGCATAGGACCAACCATCCATCCTTTTCACGAGACTCCTCCGATCCAAAGGAGATCAGAGTCGTCGGTTCCTTGTAGCCTAGGACCAACCTTCCAGCCTTCTCACGAGACTCTTCTGATCTGGAGGAGATCCGAGTCGGTGGTTCCTTGCAGCCTAGGACCAACCATCCCGCCTTTTCTAGAGTCTCCTCTGATCCGGAGGAGATCCGTGTCGTTGGTTCCATATAGCCTAGGAGCAACCATCCATCCTTTTCTCGAGACTCCTCTGATCCGGAGGAGATCCGAGTCGTTGGTTTCTTATAGCCTAGGACCAACCATCCATCCGTTTCTCGAGACTCCTCTGATCCGAAGGAGATCTGAGTCGTTGGTTCCTTACAGCCTAGGACCAACCACCCATCCTTTTCTCGAGACTCCTCCGATCCGGAAGAGATTCGAGTCGTTGGTACCATATAGCATAAGACCAACCATCCATCATTTTCTCGAGACTCCTCTGATCCGGAAGGGATCTGAGCTGTAGGTTTCTTACAACCTAGGACCAACCAACCATCCATCCATTTCTCGAGACTCCTCTGATCTGGAGGAGATTGGAGTCGTTGGTTCCTTACCGCCTAGGACCAACCATCCATCCTTTTCACGAGCCTCCTCCGTTCCAGAAGTGATCTGAATCGTAGGTTCCGTACAGCCTAGGACCAACCGTCCATCCTTTTCTCGAGACTCCCCTGATCCGGGGGAGATCCGACTCGTTGGTTCCTTATAGCCGAGGACCAACCATCCATCCTCTTCTTGAGACTCCTCTGATCCGGAGGAGATCCGAGTTGTTGGTTCCTTATTGCCTAGGACCAACCAACCATCCTTTTCTCGAGACACCCCTGATCCAGAGGAGATCAGAGTCGTTGGTTCCTTACAGCCTAGGACCAACCATCCATCCTTTTCTCGAGACTCGTCCTATAAGGAAGAGATTCGAGTCGTTGGTACCATATAACCTAGGACCAACCATCCATCCTTTTCTCGAGAGTCCTCTGATCCGAAGGAGATCTGAGTTGTTGGTTCCTTACAGCCTAGGACCAACCATCCATCCATTTCTTGAGACTCCCCTGATCCGGGAAGATCCGAGTCGTTGGTTCCTTATAGCCGAGGACCAACCATCCATCCTCTTCTAGAGACTCCTCTGATCCGGAGGAGAGCTGAGTCGTTGGTTCCTTACAGCCTAGGACCAACCATCCATCCTTTTCTCGAGATTCCTCTAATCCAGAGGAGATCCGAGTCGTTGGTTCCCTACAGTCTTGGACCAATCATCCATCCTTTTCTCGAGACTCCACTGATCCGGAGGAGATTCAAGTCGTTGGTTCCTTACAGCCTAGGACCAACCATCCATCCTTTTCTCGAGAGTCCTCTGATCTGGAGGAGATCCAAGTCGTTGCTTCCTAACAGCCTAGTACCAACCATCCAGCCTTTTCTCGAGACTCCACTAATCCAGAGCATATCCGAGTGGTTGGTTCCTTATAGCCTAGGACCAACCATCCATCCTTTTCTCGAGACTCCTCTGATCCGGAGGAGATCCGAGTCGTTGGTTCCTTATAGCCTAGGACCAACCATCCA
>JAMKQA010003798.1:0-20152 GCA_024699735.1 Posidonia australis
ATAGGAAAATCACAATATCAAAAGACACCAGGATTCGTTCCTCGGAACGAACCGTGGATAGGAAAATCACAATAGCAAAAGACACCAGGATTCATTTCTCGGAACGAACCGTGGATAGAAAAAATCACACCAAGATTCGTCCCGCATGTCCTCTGCCACTCCACGACCCCAAGGACGTCGCTCTGGAGCCTCCCACACCACCACGAGCCGCTGCAAGTCACTGCCTCCCGTCTCCCACTCTCAAGCTCTCTTTGTCACCCACACCCACCTGAGACCGGAAGGAGGAGTGAAGAAGAAGATGGAGAAGGAGTGGAGGGGGAAAGAGGAGGAATGGAAGGGAGGGAAGAAGGCTGGGGCTCCGGTGCGTCGGAGAGGACTCGCCCCATGCACGCGTTAAATACGCGAGGGAGGAAGTCGCAGTGCACCTACCTACTAACCTCCAGCACGTGCACACCAGCCATTCTTCGGCCACCCTCCAGCCTCACCGCACATAGCCCAACTGTTAGCTCCAAGGCACGAACCAACGACCCCTTGCACCAAACACACAACCACCAATCGCAACAAACGGCCCACAAACGCGAGCCCCACGCGGACCCATGCCCGGGTCCACAAGCATAGTGCCACAGTGCACAATGCCAACCACGTACAAGAACACACCACAGAAGCCAGCCCACAAGGTCCAAGTCCAAAAGCGCAAATCCACACAATAAGCCTCGAAACAGTAACAGCAGTCTAAGAATAAATTCATTAAAATGTAAATAATTACAAAATGAATTTTACAGGTGTTACATTTGATTTTCTCGAGATATGTGAACGATTTTAAAATGCATAAAAGAAAGATGAATTTTGAAAAAGAGATATGAGTTTTGAAATGACATGGTTTTGGGAAGAAATCCCAAACGTTGAAAAAGTGAATTGAGTTTTGAAAAAAAAGGTGTGTTTTGGAAACAGATTTCCAAGTGTTTTAAAGAAAAAGAGGAAATAATGTTTTGAAATGGATTTTTAAAAGAAAACTAAGTTTTATAAATTATAAGCTATGTTTCGTGGTTTTTGCCGAGTTTTGTTGTGTGTGTGTTTGAGGCGCGTACTAGGTGACTTAGATGTCACTCACACGTGTTTTATTTGGTTTTCAGGTGCAGGTTGGTGTGCAGTTGGGTCCCGGTACTTGAGTTGGAGCTACTAGCCATACATTATTTCTTGGAGGTGAACCTTAGTTACAATTATTTAATTATTCCTTAAAGGTTTTGGTCGACCGGATTAAAGATTTTTGATCGATCGGAATCCTATTTGGTATGCTGAATCAGAACCCAGATCCATATTCAAAAATATTTTGTAAAATGTTGAGAAAATGGGATAAATGCATGATAAATGTTTGAAATGCATAGAAATAATTTATGAGATGTTTCATGTAAACATATTGTTTTAATGATGTTTTTCATAAATTGTTAAACATGAAATATGTGGAAATGAATGTGGACCCATGAGAGGGGCGAATACATGGTATGATGAAGTATGGAATGAATGAGAATGTGAATAAATGGTTTTGAGAACCATAAGCGATAAATGTAAATAATGATGTGTGAAATTTATAAAAGATTTTTATGAATGAAAATTGATTTTGTAAAGTGATTTGAAATGCAAATTGCATAGGATTTTAAAAGAGATTTGTAGGAACCGCAGTTTCACCAGGACTTGTCGACAGAGATAGTGAGACTTCTAGAAATATTGAAGACGTGTCCTTGATCGTGGTTGCCGAATTGCGGTCTAAGATAAGAGCCTCAGCTGTTGTGTAGCACAAGATGCGTCACACTGTGCCCCATGCATACTTCCCCACTCGATCCAAGTCAGCAAGAAGCGGCAGAAACACCGCAGATAGCTTCGCCACGGCGTGCGAAAAGAGAACCTTGCTAAACAAAACTAGCACAAAGGCCTGAAGCTACTGGTCTGCATCGACTCCTGGCTCAGTCACTCTCTCCACAGAATCCTCCACTCAAGCAACTGCAGAGGACGTAACAAGCAAGCACGACCCGAACATGACTATCCTGGGACCCACCAACTCTCTCATCATGGTGGTATAGTCTGAACGCACCATGCTAGTCACTGGTCGCCCTGTCACCTACAGACCTGTCAGACAGACCGTGTCCTCCAGGGAAACGATGAACTTGCCAACCGGCATCACGATGGAGCTAGTCCGGTAGCTGTAATGCTCTGCCATTGACTCCAAGAACAATGGGCGAAGTGGAAAGTCGAGAATGGACAAGAAGTGTCCAAACCCGATCTACGCCAGCCGCTCCTACTGAAAAGGCGCCAACAGCTGATAACATCTCCAAACCTGGCCCCAAAAGCAACACATCTGTGCTGGAACGTGACTCTAAAAGACAGAACAAAAAAGGGTCAGACAAGAAGCAGTAAAATTAAACAGGACACAAAGCAATGGAAAATAATTACCTACCCTTTACTTGCTAAGGTAGCAACTGCAAACTCAGTGCGGGACATGTCTCTCCGCGGGCCCAACACTTGGACCTCGTCACGAGGAATGTGGGCCTGTGCAAAGTTCGGCGAAGCTGCATCACCTCCTGCTGCCTCCTGGTGAACGATGTCGAGGATGTTCTGGTACCAGGCATCATCCTCGCTGAAAGTAGCAACAGTCGAAGCAGCAGCAGGGGGAGGGTGAACAGCTAGGCCTGCCTCGGGAATCAGCTCCTCTGAGGCCATTGCCTCATAATATGTCGCCTGACGGAACAAACGACTCTGTACTTGAGCTACCTGAGTCATTAGTGTCCATGGGTGCGTCCAGGGTCTCCTCTACAAGGGACAACCTTTCTAAGGATGCCTCAACAGCCTCCTCGATCATCGTAGAAGCACAGGAACTGCCACCTCTACCTGAGGCTCAACCTGAGCCACAGTCACCACTATAACCGCCTCGGCCTCCTCTGGAGCCATCGGCGAGGTTGGCTTGGGCTCACTGGAGGTCGACGGTTGGTCCTCCTACCGTGCCATTTTCTTGGGCCTCATGTAGACCTTCCCAAATTGTCGCATTCAACTTGCAGGAGGTCAACACGGTTTAGCCAAAGGAAGAAGGGGAGGAGAAAAAGAAAAAAAGGGGCGCAGACCGCACCACCGCTGCCCTTACGTCATCGCTATCACTACCCTCACACCACCACCATCACAACCGAACAGAGCCATCGCCTTCACGCTGCTGCCGTAGGGAGTACCACAGGAAATCGCCGGAGAACACCATCGTCGCCGGAGAAGAAAACACAGAGGGCGGGAGATAAGAAATGGCAAAAGTTGGAGGTCCGTGACGTGTATGACGACACTTTTAAGGGATTTCAACGTTGAACGACCATAGCTAGGCATTCAACAAAAACCCCGATGTGTTGAACACCAGATATTGGACGTACATTGGTCCCAGAGAGTTGAAGCGTTAAACACCAATTATAAGGCGTACACGACCAAGGTTAAAGCGTTAAACACCTGAAATTGGGCGTTCAACATTAAATGTCGTAGATTAGCCGTTTAACAATCGCCACATAGGGAGTCATCTATTTCAGTTGCTTTTAATCCACCCTAGAGCTTGTACACAAACATAAGATTAGGGAAAATTAACTTTATTGATAAAAGGAAAAGATTACAAACTCCCTATTACACCTTTTGTTTTTTCGTAGACACAATACAAGAATTGGGTTTCACACCCTCATACCATACTTCACAAGTAGCAAAGGTGGTGGCGTCGCGATCTACATGCTTGTCTTCCTGAGATGAGAAGATTCTATTCCATCCTTTTCTGTCCCAAATGCTAGCATGAAAATATAACCTACACGATGTCCCTTGGGGAACCCCTTTCACGTGGAAAAAGCATGTTCGAAAAGCACGACAGTGAAGGAATAATGGGAGGAGTGCCCAACATGAAAAGGTAGCGTTGGGAGTTATAACACACGAACTTTGCTACTCCAATTAAGGTCAAGGCATACTTAGAATCGTAAGGCATCCTGAACATCGAAAGCCGATTGTAGAGGTCCAGTTGTGGCTTCACTTCACATGTAGAGATGCAATAGATGTACTCCTCCAATGGAAGATTGGCATCAAGAGCAGGGAGAAGGATATGTTCGTCTAGCCACCTCAGGACAAGGAAGGGAGACCCAAAAAATGGCCCTCCCACACATGCATTGGAGAGACCCTCGATGGTGAATGATAGTATGGATTGACTAAGGCTCTTCTCCAGAATGTGGACACTCATGCACAGAAGCTCAGCATGGTATGCACTAATAGTAAGATTTCCATTGGGAAAGACAACTAACCCTCCGATCAAGATGACGATGCATTCCAAGCAAGTCGCCTTAGAACGTATGTGATTGTGCTATTTGGAGAAAAATTTCTAGAGTGGGCACATGTTGATGCAGCCATCCAACACCAGGTCTTCAGGGACAATCATGGAGCCGAAGATACACTTTAAACAAATGAAGACATACCTTACCACTTGCGAAATGATTCATAAGGTGACCAGGGATTGTCTCTAGTCAAAGTTACACATTATCAAAAGGAGATGAAAAATTGGCCACCTTGAAGGCATGACGAGGAATGTCACCCAAGTCCATAAAGCCGACAAGGAATGCCTTAATAACAAAAATAAAGAGAAAGATCTGTGGTGAGTTTAAGAGACAAGCAAGGGAAGGTTTATATAGGGATGGACATTCCAAAGATGGGGGAAGTTAGATTCAATCAAAGATTACCTCCTAATCAATATTTACAGGAAAGGAAGGACAGTAATCTAACTCGAAGTGTTGAATGTCCCTTCCTGGGCGTTCAATGTTATACGACTATGTATGGTCGTACAATGGCCACAGAATTAAAGGAAATATTTCAAAGTGTAGAATGTCAAATATTGAGTATTTAATGAAAACAATGAGAAAAAGGAGGTAGGAAAGATCAAAAACCAACGCAACTAGCTGGAATGAGGTCAACCCCCCTTGCTAAACACCTGAGAGCATCATGGACCTGAAGAACGCTAATTTGCGTGTCATAGTATGAAGGTCCCCACAGAGAGTGTAGGCTACACTCAATGAAAAGGGCACCTGACTATGACAAATTGTATTCATGTGTCAGTCCACTTCGAATGGTGAGTAAAATTCCTAAGCCATCCCAATATACAAATCAAAGCAGGCTATGATGGAGGAACCTCACTATTCAGGGTCATGCATTGCATGTCAAAGCTGTCTTTCTTGCATTCTCGCCAGCATGCATTTATAAAAAGAAAGTCACATTGCATCATATTGCATTTTGAGTGGTCGTCAGAGTTAGCCACCTCCAATCTCTCCAACCTCTCCAACCTCTCCACTTTTCCCCAACCTCTGTCGCTCTTGACTCGTGCCCATTCAATTTGGCCCTTTAGGTTATGCCCAAGGATGAGTCCTCTATAGTTGGTTACGCCTAAGGTCGTGTCTGACTCATTAGCTTACGCCCAAGGATGAGTCCTCTCTAGTTGACCTCCAAGTTACTCCTGATGTCGTGTTTGACCCCTTAGGTTACGCTCAAAGATGTGTCCTCTCAGTTTGACCTGTAGGTTACGCTTGAGGTCGTGTTTGCGTCTTGGGTTATGCCTAAGGATGTGTTTCTTCAGTTTGACCGATAGGTTACTCCTAAGGTCATGTTTGAGTTTGACCTGCAGGTTACGCCTGAGGTCGTGTTTTGACCCCTGGGGTTACTCCCAAGGATGAGTTCTCCCCAGTTTGACTTGTAGGTTATGCCTGAGGTCGTGTTTTGATCCCTTGGGTTATGCCCAAGGATGAGTCCTCTCAGTTAACCTCTAGGTTACGCGTAAGGTCATGTTTGCCCCTTGGGTTACACCCAAGGATGTGCTTTTTCAGTTGGCCTGTAGGTTATGCCTGAGGTTGTGTCTAACACCTTGGGTTACGCCCAAGGATGAGTCCTCTTTAGTTGACCTCCGGGTTATGCCTGAGGACATGTCTGACCCCTTGGGTTACAACCAAGGACGATTCCTTTCGGTTTGACCTACAGGTTACGCCTGAAGTCATGTTTGCCCCTTGGGTTACATCCAAGGATGTGTCCTTTCAGTTTGACCTACAGGTTACGCCTGAGGTCGTATTTGCCCCTTGGGTTACGTCTAATGATGTCCTTTCAATTTGACCTATAGGTTACGCCTAAGGTCGTGTTTTGACCCCTTGGGTTACGCCTAAGGATGAGTCTTCTTAGTTTGACTAGTAGGTTACGCTTGAGCTCGTATTTGTCCCTTGGGTTACACACAAGGATGTCCTTTCAGTTTGTCCTATAGGTTACGCTTGAGGTTGAGTTCGCCCCTTGGGTGTAACCCAAGGAGGTGCTTTTTCAATTGGCCTCCAGGTTACGCCTGTGGTCATTATCCTTCGTTCGCTTCCTCCGGTCACACTTGAGGATGTGCTCTTTTCTTTAGTCTCCTGGGTCGTGTCACACGAGAATATCATCATGCCTTGAAGACAGTTTCATGCCAAAATCATCTTCAAGGAGGGGTAAACTATAGATATCCCGTTTTGACACTCCTCATTCTCCCATAGAGTAGTATTGCATTATCATACAGTTTAAGACCTCTTCTCCTGAGTATAGGGTCTGTTGTGCCTAATCTTTGTGTAGAACGTCCAAAATTGGGTGTATTACGTTGAACGCCTCCTCTTGGGCGTTCTACGTTAAACGACCATGGATTGACATTTTACAATGTTCCTGTAGATTCCTTTCCCCTTTGGTCTTTTTTTCCTTAATGGGACCTGATGCTCCCTTTCGTTTTCAGCGTAAATACTTTCCTTTCACGTTGGATGACGTTGCCAATCACATCCTTCAATTTTGGATTGTGGACCTTTGAGCCAAATTTGAAAAGTTTGCTGGTGGAGGGTGTTGTACGCCATGATTGGGTCGTTTTACATTGAATGCCTAGTGTTGGGCATTCTACGCTTGCGATCAAGGCCCTCCACATCAGCTTTCTTTCCTTATTTGGCGAAGCTTGATTTTTGAATCCTTACCTTATTTGGACTTCCTCTAATCACATGGTAGAGTAATTAGGTACTAATCACATCTTAATCAACCCTTAATTGAGGATTAAAGGCTCGTGGCTGGCAACTAAAGTCAAAAGGGCATAGAACACCCAGAATTGGGCATTTTACATTGAATGCCTGCTTTGGGGCATTTAACACCCTTGATTTGGAAAGCTTTGATGGCAGCTATACATTCTTGCCAATTTCAAATCATTTTGCCTTTTTAAGGTTCTCGTGTCCCCCTATAAATAGAGGGACACCCCTAGCCTTTGGAGGGGACCAGAATTTTGAGGAGGAGAAGAGAGGACCAAAGGGTAGAGAAATAAGAGAGGGGAAAGTAGAGAATTTTGAGAACACCTACACTAATCCAAAAGACTAAAATTTTGAGAAAAAAGAGAGTAGAGAGGTTCTGAGCTTAAGTATTTCCACCGATTTCGACCATGTCACGTCAGCATTTTGCATCCTGCATACGCACCATAAATAAAAGGGCATTTTCTTTTTTGCACGTTTCATTTTCACGCATACTTCGCATGTTATAGATAGGCATATACATTTAGTTGTAACTAGGGGGACAAAACCCCTTGGGTAAGTAGTCTCTTCTTATTTCATGTCCACAATTCGCTTTGTTGAGTAGCTTACTACATCGTATTAATATGCATATTCTATATTTTGGTTTTGCAAGGAAAAGAAAAGAAGAAGAAGAAGTTCACCTTGTACGGGAACGTATAGGTAGCGCTAACGCTGTCCTATAGTAGTTAAACCCATAACATTTACATCTCCTTAGGCGTCTCGAAGGCTGGCGAAAGCAAACCGAGAGTAGTGATCACATCGTTTTCATCATCTGTGGAGTGAAGGAATTGGATATAAATCAAAGGGAAACAAGCAAGGGCACGAAACAACAAAACCGAACAAACATCGTTTCCTCCTCCAAAATCCTACATCCACAAGGCTTAAGTCCATTGAACGTTTTGATGTGAGTCACTAGCTATGGCAGAGTCAACGTTCTCAACTTATTCAGGTTGGTGGTAGATTTGAGTACTTTGAGCTCAAAGGTGTTTTTATGATTTCATGTGATTTTTAAGTATTTTCCGGACTTTTAGAGAGTTTCTATGGATTTAACATAAAAGATAGGGATAGAACGTAAAAAGACAAGGATGTTTCCACAAGTATAGACAACTAGTCTCATTACCATAGGTACAGGCGACTAGTTTAGTTGCCACATGTACAGGCAACTAGACTTGTTGCCATACCAACAGGCGACAAGAATATTAGAATTCTTTCTTAAAATAATTTGTCATCTTGGGCCTTAATATAATATATGGGATATTTATAAATATTATCATGATTTTTCCCATAATTATTATAATTTCTAGGATTTTCTACATCCTTAAATATTTATGGATATTATATAAATCTTTATCAATGCCAGATAATTCCAAAAATTTCTAGAAGAATGGATGACGTTGATTTTAATATCATATATTTTTATCTTGTTTAAAAACGAGATATGATATTAATTATCACCTTTTTAATTGGTAGAATTATTTATAATTTAAAAAGATAATTTCAACATGTGCTTAATTTCTAAATATTTATGTAATTACGAGACTGGAATTTATTATAGATATATTTAACATAATTCTCGTAATTATTGGGAATTTACCTTTTAAATGTTATTTTAACTTTGAATTTGGATTTAAAATTTGCTTTTGAATTCAAATATTTTCTAGAATATTCTAGCGATTTTGAGATAGTTTCAAAAAGTCAAAATGAGTCGTTTACAATTGCTAGATATTTGTTGAATTGGTTTGGAATTTTTATTTTAAACGTAGAGATATTTGGAGTTCGTTACCACAAGGAGCAGTGACTAGTTTGTAAAAAAACGATTTTTGTCTATTTTTCTACATTGGAAAATGGAACTTTCTAGGCTGTCGCCGACCCTTATGGCGACATATCTACATATATCACCAGTCCCATCGGCGATGAGTCCTAAATATCCCATTTTTCGAATTTTCGAGTAGATTCAATATCTAAATATTTTCTTGACTTATTTTTGAAGAGATCTGACGTCTTCGTGCCTATAAATAGACCGCTAGACCTTGAGTTCTGGGAAGCTTTTCAAATTTAGAGAGAGGTTGCCCAGAGAGAGAAATCAGGCGAAGTCGTGCTGAAATCATGTCAGAATCCTAGATCCATAGAGATCCTTTCAATCCAAGCTTACATAAACCTCCAGAGCTCTACCCGTATCCTCCACTTCCTCATCCACTCCACAGCGTACGAGGGTAAAGGGAGTATTGTTTTCCAATTATTTCATTTATTATTACATAAATCTATTGCATGACATAGAGTAGCCCATGGCATATGCATGCAGGGAACCACCCCTTGGGTTAGTATTTAGTCGCATGTTTAAGTTTTTTTTTTTAATTCTTTTGTTATTTGTTTACTCCACCTAATCTAATCCATTTTCTCTTTTTTTTTTCTTATTTGTTTTGAAAGGAAGGATCTTACATAGCACGAGGGAGTCACTGGACGACATCTGGCCATCGATCTAGAGAATTGGGAACCCACATCCATCATATCCACCGTAATAACTCCCGTAAGGTGTCTTGTCAATCGGTGAAAGTAAAGGACAAGTGGCAATCACAACAAAATGTGTTGTCGTGAGTGGACATGACGACATCTACATTAATCACCCCCAAATCTGCATCCACAAATATTTGGCAATCATGGTGGGACTAGTTTAAGCCAACCCCTGTGCTACGTAAGTATCCCTCCCTTTTTTTATTTTCATTTATTTTTAGATTTAGGTGTTGTTTTAGGTCTGGAAAATCGCGCACTTAGGATTTTGCAACGACTAGACTTTTTATTCGGTTTTTTCTAGTACTTATGTGTCCTGTCGCTTCAGTTGCCTCTCTGAGCGGCGTCGTGTCGAAGAATAGGGTGTTTTCACTGTAGATCATCTGTTTTTAGTAGTATGTGTCGTTTTTTTCTATTCTACCGTAATCAAAAAAAAAATTGAAATTTGAAATTCAAATTTGAACTTCAAAATTCAAATTAGAAATTCAAATTTGAAATTCAAAAATTCAAAATTTGAAATTTGAAATTCAAAATTCGAAAAAAAAAAAATCCTGTCCACCTATCTCTTTTTGGTTTTTTAACGATTTCTTAGGATTGTTTTCTATCCACTAATAGGATGGAAACTAACGTGTGATAGTAAAGTAAAAGTTCCTTAAGAGTCTCCTTCTAGTCTGAACAACTGAGTCGAGTGAATCGGGCCAGTACCAATCACTCACCCATGCTTGTATTTAGTTGGGATTACTAGACCGGGAAACTTAAGGTGTCCTAGGGCTATATTTCAGATTCCATCTTTCTCCCTAAGCATGTAATAAATCCTAGTAGATACTTGATACTTATCTATTTTGTGTTTATTTATTGCTTTGTGGTTTGCTAGGACCGACCCTTAAGGACAGAAACCTAGGTTGTGGGCCCCTCTTTGAAGAGACAAACCTACAGTCTAGGCCCTCTTAGTGGACCCTAACGAAGGTCAAAGAGCGGTATCGAAGAGTCCAAATCCCATTAAGTGACCCCTAGAGTCCCTAAAGTTAGCCTCACCCTTGCCATAGGAACTTAACAGGTACCAAATAGGTCTAGAGAACGCAAGTTAATCAAGTCACTAATTAACTTTCCATATCCATTAAAATCTGCGATTCTTCCTGAAACTTGATTGATTAACTAGGTTTTCTTGATGTCTGGTCTATCCAAGACCGTTCCAGGTCACTAAATCAGCCAGGGGTGCGAGCCACTTGACTGACCGGCAATTCCCTTTCGTCGCCTATCTGAACGGCGACACAATTTGACGTTGCACTAACAGGCGACGTCAGATAGACCGCTCTGATTGACTCATTTGAAGGATGATGTGTGGTCTATGCTTGCATGCTCACATGTTATAGGGTTATAGATACAATCCTAGATCTTTAGTTTACTAGTTAAACAGAGTTGTAAACATTTTCTTTGTGTTCGAGTTTGTATTTTCTTTTATATTCCTAGACACTTGTAGTAGGATGTAGTTTAGTGTTATAAAGAGTCTATACCTTTTCCTTTTTTGAGTCGTTTGCAACAAACAATCAAGGGAGTTGATCAAAGATGGCGGATGCACGCCACTCCTACACGAATCCTCTCTATGTGCCAACCATGTCAAGTGCGGTCCGAACCATGATGGGCATTAGGACTGCTCCAACATCTACAGCTCGAGCATGTAGCAGTGATGTGGGTCGACACAAGCACTTATTCGATCCTCCAGATTCACATGGTGACCAACTTTCTAATGAAGGGAGTGAAAGAGGGGGAGTGGGAGAGATGAGTTATGCCCAATCCTGGAGTACCCCTTTACCGATCAATTCCCATGCATCACCTGAAGCGACAAGTAGCCAAGCTTATCAATCCATGTCCCATTCCAATCTCTCTAGCCCACAAATTCCAAATGTCTATGGATCCTCCCCCCTAAATTCCTACCTGGGCCCATTAGTCACACTATTTATGAGAAATACATACACTGTATCACCAAGCCCAACGATAAATTTCCCAACACAAGGCCCAATAATACAATCTCCTACTCAATATTCCACTACCCTGGTCTACTCCTCGGTCCCATAGGTTGCACCACCGCTATCAAACCACCCTTCACATCCTTACCGAGGGGCAACCTTACCTTCGCCCATATAGTATCCCACACCTTCGGTCTACCCTTCCTTCCAGTAGGCTATACAATCCCCACTAAGCTACCATTCAAATCTATAGCTAGGGGCGACCCCAACTTTGACTGTGAGGTACTTGGGTGTGGTGTTGATCGGGTTTGGTGGTTAGAGTCTCTAAGTGCCTGGACACCAAGGGACATTGATGGACACACCCTGTGCTATGTGGCATATAGATATATTGAGGGACTGAGTTCTTAAGGTGATTGAACTCCTGGATGGATAGTCCTCTGGTGCAATATAGTAGAGACCAGGGTTCGAGTCCCCGATGACTTCTTGTAGTTGCTCAATCGCCTGTGGCCAGGATGACTCGACAGGTTTTTGCACTGGATGCATGTGTTGTGGTTTTGAGATGGATTCAATCATGGTTTTAGCTTTCCAGAATTGCATAAGTGGTTTCAAAATGCATATGATTTAAAAAATATAAAGATTATAATTTGAAAGGAATGGTTTAAGGAATAGATTTATGAATGTATTCTGCGAGCTTTGGTGTTACTTTATAGTGTGGTTTTAGTGTTGCTAAGGATGGCAGCTATGTGCCCTTTGGGGGGCTGTTGGTAGCAACATCAGTTTGTGATTTCTTTGAAGTTTTGGTTTTGATTTTTGGTGGACACGGATTCTGTGACAATGGATGTCACTTACGTCTTTTTCTTTGTGATTTTTGTATGGGTGCAGATTAGTGAAGTCGCAGTCCAGTGATAGAATATTTAGTTGGAGTCACATAGCTGCAGACCACAGGTCCTAGGTAGTGGTTAGAGACCTTATTAATTAATAATTTTATTTCCTACTTCTTGTTAATTATTTAGTTAATAATTACTTGGATAGTGTTGATGCTAGTTTGTAGCACGATGGGCATTACAAATAAAACTGGCTAAACAATTCCTTGAATTCTCCCTAGTCATTTGTCGTGGCACGCCAAAAATTTCATTGAAGTAGATTAAGAACGTTAAATATAGGAACTTAAGGAAAATTAATGACACGCCCATAATTGTAGTTGGGACTTTTGAGTTCACACCCATAACAGTAGTTGGGACTTTAGGAAAATTAATGACACACTCATAATGGTGATGAAAATCAGACTTTTTGTCCTACAAGTATATTTTTTAAACTAATGTGGAAATCCATGAGTTTTGTTTTTTCTAATTGTGTTTTATCTCATTACATGCAATAATGAAATCAGCTAAACAAATCCTTGAATTCTCATTAATCATTTGTTGTGTCACGTCAGAAATTTAATTGAAGTAGACTAAGAACATTAAATATAGGAGCTTAAGGAAAATTAATGACACACTCATAATGGTAGTTGGGACTTCGAGTTCACACCCATAGCGGTTGTTGGGACTTCAGGAAAATTAATGACACACTCATAATGGTGTTGAAAATCAAACTTTTTGTCCTACAAATACATTTTTTAACCTAATGTGGAAATCAATGAGTGTTTCTTTTTCTAATTGTGTTTTATCACATTACATGCAATAATCAAACTGGCTAAACAATTCCTTGAATTCTCCTTAGTCATTTGCCATAGCACAACAGAAATTTCATTGAAGTAGATTAAGAACATTAAATATAGGAGCTTAAGGAAAATGAATGACACATCTATAATGGTAGTTGGGAGTTCAGAGTTCACAGAGCATGAACACTACTTGAATAGTACATACCTTTAAATGGCATTCCTTTGCAAATTTGTTGACTTGCGTCTACTCAACTATTCCTTTGTATATCTTCTTCTTCTTTCTCCTTTGTAAAAATGAGAAGGGTAATTTTCATATAATCCTTTAACGTTTATCCCAGTTTTAAAAAACATCTTAACATCTAAATGCATTGTGTTATCACCTATGATTTGATAATAATACAGAATAACCCCCTATCAACTGTTTTATTGTTAATATCGCTAGTTTTATTAAAAAGATCAAAATACCCTTTAAAGATTATTTTCAAATAATGCCCTACTAACTTAGTCAAATTAATTACCATTCAGTTTTTCTACTTTTAAAAAAATGTTATTTAAGAAGAGAAAATTAAAAAGAAATGAGAAGAAGAACATATGAGGTATGTTTAAAAAGGAGAATACCTTAATGGTAACTAATGACTTGGTGAATAGGAGATATGTAAGAATAAATTTAAGGGTAATTTAGTCTTTTTCAATTATAATTAATGATTTACCTATGAAACTGATGGCAAAGAGTTATTTAAAATTGATGTCAAACCTTAAGAGGAGGCCATAATACGTTCAAATGTCAAGAGATTGTCTAAAACTAGGACAAACTTAAAGAATTATATGAAAATTACTTAAAAAAGAAATAACACAAACAACTAAGATTGATTTATTGGACTAAGTTAAAATGTTCATGTAACGTCCAAAAATTCATTTATCTGTAAATATACATTTTTAATGAATTTATTATGGACAATTGTTACTGGCACAAGGCCCATTTCAGTAATTCCGTGGTTTTGTGCTTGAACCTTGTAGTTTGGCTTATTGTGTGCCCTATTCTTGTGCGTATGATACTGTGCTCCTATGGTTGCTTGTACGTGGCTGTGTGGGTGAAGTGTGGTAGCTAGGCCTTGTGTTGTATGCTGGTTGGTGGTTGGACAACGTGCAGTTGTGCATGCATGTTGAGTGGCAGCTATGCATGCACGTAACTAACACCAACCGCACATGTAAGAGTGAGGACTGGCCAAGCTTCCCCGACATGCCACTTCTCTTCTTTTCTCCTGCCACTACTCCTCTTCTTTCTCTGGCACACACCACTCTCTCCACCCACTCCTCCTTTTCCTTTCCGTCTGCCACCTCCTTCCTTCCTTTCTCCTTCCTCTCCCCCTCCACCTTCTCTTCTTCTTCTTATTCTTCTTCCTCTATCCCATGTGTGTGCAATTGAGAGAGAGAGAGAGAGAGAGAGAGAGAGAGAGAGAGAGAGTGGGAGTGTTGTGGAGTTTGGGGTCAGCCAATGGAGCTCTTGACTTCTTCCTAGGAGGTGTGTGAGCTCAAGGAGAGGCCACGGTAGTCCGATGTGGTTGAGGGTCGTTGGAGAGCTCGAGGTCGGCTGGAGTTGGGTGGTGGTAGCGTCAGAGGTCGTCTCAGGTGCACACCTCCACCTTTCTCGCAAAATTGAGTAAAAATGTTAGAAATGAGTAGAATTGCATGAATTTAATGCTTAGGAATGTTTTTTATATTTATGAGAATTTATGGTGCATTTATGGCGAATTTATTGTTCGGTTAGCACAGTGCTCGTTTTTGAGCTCTTTGGCTTTCAGATTTTATATCTCGAACTACGGTTGATGGATTGTAGTGATTTTTGTATGGATTTGTTGTAGACTTGCGTGCCTATGTTTTCCAATTTTTGTGAATTTTGTTATTACTTGTGACGAGACTGCCCCTCACTCCCATGTGGGCAAAGTGATGGGTTAGAGCTCAGGCTGTTTTCTGAAAACGTAAAAATCGACGTATCGTTTTGAATTCAGTGTGCTGTTTTTGCTTTAGCAATGTCCGCTTGACCCTTGGCCTTGTCGATTGAATTCATTTGGTTTGTCAATCTGGGTTTTGAGTGTTGATAGAGCACTTGGTTCGGTAGACTGCTTTTTTTGGACGACCAAATCAAGGGATTTCAGGTGACTGTTAGGTTCTTGGTTCATGGAACTAGTGTCCTAAGCTCAGATTCAGTTGACTGTCCCATTTCGACGTGTCGAATCAGGCCCATGAGTTGTTTTAAAGAGGGATTTTGTGGATTTTTCCGAATGGTTTTAAATGCCTATAAAAGAGTGTTTTGTGGGCCATCAGTAGTGATCTATTATGGACACCTGATGTGTCGATTTTGTGGGGTTTTCTGAGGATATAAAAGTGGTTTTAAAAATGGATTTCAAAAGGGATATTGCCTCGCATGGAAAATGGATTTTCATGGTTTTTGTGTGTAGGCCAAGATACTGTGGACCGTGTTGCTTGGAAAAGGGAATGTGACGACATTCTCTGCTAGTCGGGCACGTCACCTAGGTTGAGGTGAGAGACCAAGATACTATAGGCGAGTGTTTGTCGGGTCTCAAGGGTATGAAACTCCCTAACTATCGTTTACAAGGCTGAGGTTGAGGTCCGTGGATTGAGATGTCGTCCGAACCTAGAGGTATGATACTCTGGTCGACTCCGAGTACTAAGACTTGAGATACTGTTGGGTGTGGAGGTATGACACTCCCACTATTTGGGTACCGACTTGAGGACACCGAGAGGACAGACCCTGTAGTGTTAGCAAGTGTTGGTAGTGCACGTGTCCCGTTTCTAGTGATGCCTTGAGTGACAGGATAAGCTTTCCTAGGTGAGGTTAGCTCTTTAAGGGTCCTTTAGGTAGAAGGAGCCCATGACAGACTTGCCCCTCGTAGGGTGGCTCGTCTGTGGTAGTGCAGCGTGGTTGCTTATGGCCAAAGTTGGTTGCTTAGCGCCAAGTAACACAACTTAATCTGTTTGTGGTTTGTGCCTAGTAGGGTCGTGCTTGTGATTTTGGCCAGTATAACATGTGTTTTGGCGGTTTCGGCCAGTAGGGCCTCGTTTTGCTATACAGATGATTTCCCATGTGCTTGTGACTTCAGGAAAAAGGATAAAAATGTTTTGGAGTTGAAATTTTTGGTTTTGGCAAGTTAGGCCCGTGTTTTGAGACTTAGTGGATTTGATGAAAATGAGATTTTAAAAAGAAAGTTTGACTTTGTTTTTCGTATTTTTTTGTGGAGTGTGTGTAGGGTGACTTTTCTTATCACTCATGTGTTTTTCTTGTGGTTTCTAGTTGTAGGTGCAGACATGTAGCTGTCATGGTTCTTAGTACACATAGTTGGAGTCTCATAGCCGTTCACTACAGGTTTATGATAGTTTAGATGCTTTAAATTAGCCTTGAATCTCCTATAATTTAGCATTTAATTATGTTGAAATTATTTAGACTAATGTATTTGTGTTGGTAGCGATGTAGGTTGTTACAATCCAACTTATGTGACTTAACTAACTTGATTAGTAGACTAGTTTAATTGTGAGACACATTAGATTAAGTAGTGTATGAAGGATATTATAAGATAGTTATGGAATGTGCTATAAAATGGACATCTCTCTAGGGTTTTAACACAACAATGACACAACTCTTCCGATTCTCTTGCTTGGAGAGTTTTTTTTTGGGGGGCAGAAAAAGTAACCTTTATTAAAGTAGGAACAGGTTACAAGCACAGAGGCTACAAACGAACTAAGGACAAACCCAAAGTCCAGAGTACTCTAGCGCAAACACCCTGCTCTGTTATTACAAAAGAATAACAACCCTTGGATAAAATATAACTAAGAAATCTAGCTAGATAAAAACAACTAGGGGTGGCAATCGTGTAATGAATACCACTACCAGAATAAGCTCTCTTCCAAATCCCAAAAATCTGGCCCTTGCAGAAATAAAGAGAAAGGGGAAAGACTTTATTCGAGTACTCATCCATCACAAGATATAACTAGATAAAAAGGGCAATGCTAGGAAACATCAATTGGCCTTCTGGAGTCATATTGAAGGGATACCCCATCTATCCATATTGCAGATTCCACGTAATTCAGTAGGCATATCGTCAAAATAAAAATATATGGAATCAACCTTTGTAATACTCCATTGTTTCGCTAGAAAATCAGCTGCATTGTTACTTTCCTGATAGCAATGAGTGAATAGAATAGAGGATAAAGTAGAATGCTTCTAAATCAGGCTGCACCATTTTCTGCACTTCCATTGCACGTCCATCTTCCTCTTCAACATCCGAATGACATTCAATGAATCAGATTCAATTACTGAAAGAGAAATATTTAAATCCCAACAAATCTGAATGAGATCCCAAATAGCCCTCATCTCAGCTACATTATTAGACACAGAGCCATAATATTTTGAAAAGGCCAACATGACACGTCCTTGAGAAGAACGAACCACCTCACCTCCACCAGACGAAGTGGACTTGGATGAACCATCCACATTGGCCTGTAGGCCTCCTCTAGAAGGAATCCACTTAATAACCATATACCAGTCATCATAAATAGTAGGGACATGAAAACCCTGAATAGATAACTCTTTCCCTAACATACCTTGACATTGAAACCATTTCCCTACCATTATTACATTACAATCAGTTATGCGTCCAATGTTTATAGCAATTAGAAAATCTCCAAGCACATCCCTCCCTCTAGATATGCCAATAGATGAAGCTTGGAAGAATACCAATCAAAGCCTTTGTGTAAGAGACCTCATTAGCTGAATGAAACCATGCCAAAATTGTGGTAAACACACAACGTAACACTGGCATATGGAAAAGGCACCCAAAACAATTCCATAGACTCTGAGCAAGCTCTCCTTCAAGAAAAAGATGCTGTGGAAACTCACAATGGTGGGAAACGCAACAATTACATTTAGAGACCATAGGAATATTAAGCCCCCTATGTTTTCATCCAAAGCCACACCATTCCATCCCATCCTCCACAACAATAAAGAGACCTTGGAAAGAAGTTGAGTAGCCCAAATCCATTTATGAAATCTAGACCGAGAAGCACTAGAGTTCATAACCAACCAAGTGATGGAAGACGTCACTAACAGAAGCATTCTTATCATAACATGCTAAAATATCAAACTTATCTTTGATGATTCCTTTTGTCCACAATTTATCCCTCAAGAATGAAGAAAAGCCTTTATCAATAAGCCAAAGAGAAGGAGAAATAACCCAAGGAAGAAACATCAAGAGCTCCTTCCATCTCCTAGAACTAAGGAAGGTGAATGACCCCATCCATTTAATTCAGCAATGAATTTTGAAGAAGCAATTTCCAACTACTCTTGAGAGCAAATAACATCTAAATATCTGTCAACTTGCAAATACCCAAGCCCATGTCCTAAAAAGAAGAAGTGCAAATATTCCACCTTACCCAATGATGCATCTTTTTCCCATCCTTATAGCCTCAAAGAAAATCACACATCAGTTTTTCAATCTTGTTAATCATAGAGATGGTGACCTGGGAAATAGCAAGAATATGCAATGGAATGGAAGAAAGCACATGCTTTACTAAAACCAACTGACCACTCATATTTAAGAATTTGGAAGTCCAACTAGAAATACGATTACCAATTTTCTCCACAAGCGGATTGAAATAGAAAGCATGCAAACAACCTAGAGCTATGGGTGTGCCAAGATACTTCAAAGACCACAAACCCTTAGAAAATCCAGTATTATACTCCACTTGATTATGAGACACCAAATCCTTCTTCCAATAATAGGTGCATTTATTTCTTCCCATACGTTGACCAGAAGCCCTCTTATAGCTATCAATAAAATCCATAAGTCTACAAATAGTAGATGAAGAAGCCCTACAAAAGATCAAAGCATCATCAGCAAAGAAAAGATGAGAGGAAGCAATGCCCTTGTCAGCAATAGCAAAGAAATCATACTGCCCTTCCCTAAATAGTTTCTTGATCCCTTAACTGAAAATTTCTAAGCAAGAATGAATAGAGAAGGAGATAAGGGGTCCCCTTGCTTCAAACCCCTAAAAGACTTGAAAAACCCACACTGTTGGCCATTAACAATAGGGGAGAACCAGTTATTTACCAAAAGTCCATCGAACCAGCTCAACAAATCTAGCAGAAAACCCAAACCTCTATAGAACAGAAAGCAAGAAAGGCCATTCCAATCTATCATAAGCCTTCAGCATGTCCAGCTTCAAAACAATATTCCCCCCTCTACATTTTTTATCTAGATCACCAATAAGTTCTTGAGGCAACTGAATATGATCAAAAATATCATGGCCTTCCACAAAGCCAGCTTGCTCCTCCCCAACCAACTTAGGCAAAAGAGGCACCAAACGATTATTCAAAATCTTGGAAAACAATTTGGAAATAACATTACCAACACTAATAGGCCAGAATTGGGCAAAGCTAGAGGGATAATCAACCTTAGGGATTAAGCAAATAATAGACAAGGATATACTCTAGTGCATTTTACCCCTAATGAAGAAATATTTTGCGAGTGCTACCAAGTCCTCCTTGATGATCTCCCAAGCAGATAAATAAAATGTCAAAGAGAACCCATCCGGCCCAGCAGCAGCATGAGTTGGCATAGATTGTAAGGTACGTAATATTTCATCATGCTCTGGGATTGCTGTAAGCACCAATGACTCCTCTTCAGAGATCAAGGATGGAATCACCTAAATCAAGTTATCATTGTGACACCCCTCCGAAGTAACAATCTTTGGAAAAAGCCACAAGCCTCATCTTGAATATCCTCATGAGAAGATAGCCACTTGCGCTCACCATCAACAATAGCATGAATGAAATTCCTCTGCCGTCTACTCTTGACACAATTATGGAAAAAAGCAGTGTTCTTATCCCCTTCCTTTAGCCACTGGCA
>JAMKQA010003799.1:0-20935 GCA_024699735.1 Posidonia australis
ATCGACTGCGACTTGGTTCACACATGGCGGTTCCCAGCCGCTGCCTGTACACCGGCAACAACTCGATTCACTCTTGGCGGTTCCCAACCGCTGCCTGTTCATCGACTGCGACTTGGTTCACACATGGCGGTTCCCAGCCGCTGCCTGTACACCGGCAACAACTCGATTCACTCTTGGCGGTTCCCAACCGCTGCCTGTTCATCGACTGCGACTTGGTTCACACATGGCGGTTCCCAGCCGCTGCCTGTACACCGGCAACAACTCGATTCACTCTTGGCGGTTCCCAACCGCTGCCTGTTCATCGACTGCGACTTGGTTCACACATGGCGGTTCCCAGCCGCTGCCTGTACACCGGCAACAACTCGATTCACTCTTGGCGGTTCCCAACCGCTGCCTGTTCATCGACTGCGACTTGGTTCACACATGGCGGTTCCCAGCCGCTGCCTGTACACCGGCAACAACTCGATTCACTCTTGGCGGTTCCCAGCCGCTACCTGTACACCGGCAGCGACTCAGTTCACACATGGCGGTTCCAAGCCGTTGCCCGTACACCAGTAGCGACTCGGTTCACAATTGGCAGTTCCCAGCCTCTGCTTGTACACCGGCAGCGATTTGGTTCACTCTTGGAAGTTCCCAGCCAATACATGTACACCGGCAGCGACTCGGTTCACTCTTGGCGGTTCCCAGTCGTTGCCTGTAAACCGGCAGCGACTCGGTTAACACTTGGTGGTTCCCAACAGCTGCCTCTACTCCGGTAGCGACTCGGTTCACACATGGCGGTTCCCAACCGCTGCCTGTACACTAGCAGCGACTCGGTTCACTCATGGCGGTTCCCAGCCGCTTCTTGTACACCGACAGCGACTTGGATCACTCTTGGCGATTCCCAGTCGTTGCCTGTGCACCGATAGTGACTCTGTTCACTCTTGACGGTTCCCAGCCGCAAACTGTACACCGGCAATGACTCGGTTTACTTTTGGAAGTTCCAAGCTACTGCATGTACACCGGTAGTGACTCGGTTCACTCAAAGCGGTTACAGCCGCTACCAGTACACCAGCAGCAATTCGGTTCACTCATGGCAGTTCCCAGCCACCTCTTGTACACTGGCAGTGACTCGGTTCACTCTTGGCAGTTCCCAGCCGCTGCCTGTACACTAGCTGCGACTCGGTTCACTTTTTTAGATTCCCAGCCACTGCATGTACACCAGCAGTCACTCCGTTCACTCTTGGTGGTTCCCAACCGCTGCCTGTACACAGGCAGCATCTAGGATAACACTAGGCGGTTCCCAGCAGCTGCCGGTACACCAACAGCGACACGGTTCACACATGGCGGTTCCTAGCTGCTACCTGTACATCGGCAGCAACTCGGTCCACAATTGGCGGTTCCCAGCCGCTGCCTGTTCAACGATTGCAACTTGGTTCACACATGGCGGTTCCAAGCCGCTGCCTGTACACCGACAGCGACACGTTTCACTCTTGGCGGTTCCCAACCGCATCCTATTCTCCGACAGCGACACGTTTCACTCTTGGCGGTTCCCAACCGCATCCTATTCTCCGACAGCGACACGATTCACACTTGGAAGTTCCCAGCCGCTGCTTGTACACCGAGAGCGACTTGGTTCACTCTTGGCAGTTCCCATCCACTGCGTGTACACCGGCAGCAACTCGGTTCACACTTTGCAGTTCTCAGCCGCTGCCTGTACACCGACAACGACTCGATTCACTCTTGGCAGTTCCCAACTACTACGTGTACACCAGCAGTGACTCCGTTAACACTAGGCGGTTCCCAACAGCTACCTGTACTCCGGCAGTGACTCGGTTCACACGTGGCGGTTCCCAGCTGCAGCATGTACACCGGCAGCGACTCGATTCACTCTTAGCGGTTCCCACCTGCTGCCTGTACACTGACAGCAACTCGGTTCACTCTTGGCGGTTCCCAGCCGCTGCCTGCACAACGGTAGTGACTCGGTTCACTCATGGCGGTTCCTAGCCACTGCTTGTACACCGACAGCGACTCGATTCACACATGGCGGTTCCTAGCTGCTGCTTGTACATCGGCAGCAACTCAGTCCACAATTGGCGGTTCCCAGCCACTCCCTGTTCATCGACTGCGACTTGGTTCACACATGGTGGTTCCCAGCCGCTGCCTGTACATCGGCAGCGACTCTATTCACTCTTGGCGGTTCCCAGCCGCTACCTGTACACTGACAGCGACTCGATTCACTCTTGGCAGTTCCCTACAGCTGCCTGTACACCAGCAGTGACTCGATTCAAACATGGCGGTTCCTAGCTGCTGCCTGTACATCGACAGCAACTCCGTCCACAATTGGCGGTTCCCAGCCGCTGCCTGTTCATCGACTGCGACTTGGTTCAGACATGGCGGTTCCCAACCGCTACCTGTACACCGTCAGTGACTCAATTCACTCTTGGCGGTTCCCAGCCGCTGCCTGTACACTGACAGCGACTCGGTTCAATCTTGGCGGTTCCCGGTAGCTACTTGTGCATCGGCTGAGACTCGGTTCACACGTGGCGGTTCCTAGCCGTTGCCTGTACAACGGCAGCAACTCGGTTCACAATTGGCGGTTCCCAGCCGCTGCCTGTTCATCTACAGCGATTTGGTTCACACATGGCAGCTCCCAGCCGCTTCCTGTACAAAGGTAG
Source organism: Posidonia australis (assembly GCA_024699735.1). Taxonomy (NCBI): domain Eukaryota; kingdom Viridiplantae; phylum Streptophyta; class Magnoliopsida; order Alismatales; family Posidoniaceae; genus Posidonia; species Posidonia australis. Next base: position 2,658 of record JAMKQA010003799.1, read on the forward strand.
TGACTCGATTCACTCTTGGTGGTTCCCAGCCGCTGCCTGTACACAGACAGCGACTCGATTCACTCATTGTGGTTCCCAGCCGCAGCCTGTACACCGGAAGTGACTCGGTTCACTCTTGGCGGTTCCTAGATGCTGCCTGTACACCGGCTGCGACTCAGTTCACACATGGCGGTTCCTAGCTGCTGCCTGTACATCGGCAGCAACTCGGTCCACAATTGGCGGTTCCCAACCACTGCCTGTTCATCGACTGCGACTTGGTTCACACATGGCGGTTCCCAGCCGCTGCCTGTACACCGGCAACAACTCGATTCACTCTTGGCGGTTCCCAGCCGCTACCTGTACACCGACAACGACTCGATTCACTCTAGGCGGTTCCCAACCGCAGCTTGTACACCGGAAGTGACTCGGTTCACTCTTGGCGGTTCCTAGTTGCTGCCAGTACACCGGCAGCGACTCAGTTCGCACATGGCGGTTCCAAGCCGTTGCCCGTACACCGGTAGCGACTCGGTTCACAATTGGCAGTTCCCAGCCGCTGCTTGTACACCGGCAGCGATTCGGTTCACTCTTGGAAGTTCCCAGCCAATACATGTACACCAGCAGCGACTCGGTTCACTCTTGGCGGTTCCCAGTCGTTGCCTGTAAACCGGCAGCGACTCGGTTAACACTTGGTGGTTCCCAACAGCTGCCTCTACTCCGGTAGCGACTCGGTTCACACATGGCGGTTCCCAGCCGTTGCCTGTACACTAGCAGCGACTCGGTTCACTCATGGCGGTTCCCAGCCGCTTCTTGTACACCGACAGCGACTTGGATCACTCTTGGCGATTCCCAGTCATTGCCTGTGCACCGATAGTGACTCTGTTCACTCTTGACGGTTCCCAGCCGCAAACTGTACACCGGCAATGACTCGGTTTACTTTTGGAAGTTCCAAGCTACTGCATGTACACCGGTAGTGACTCGGTTCACTCAAAGCGGTTACAGCCGCTACCAGTACACCAGCAGCAATTCGGATCACTCATGGCAGTTCCCAGCCACATCTTGTACACTGGCAGTGACTCGGTTCACTCTTGGCAGTTCCCAGCCGCTGCCTGTACACTAGCTGCGACTCGGTTCACTTTTTTCGGTTCCCAGCCACTGCATGTACACCAGCAGCGACTCCGTTCACTCTTGGTGGTTCCCAACCGCTGCCTGTACACAGGCAGCATCTAGGATAACACTAGGCGGTTCCCAGCAGCTGCCAGTACACCGACAGCGACTCGGTTCACACATGGCGGTTCCTAGTTGCTACCTGTACATCGGCAGCAACTCGGTCCACAATTGGCGGTTCCCAGCCGCTGCCTGTTCAACGATTGCAACTTGGTTCACACATGGCGGTTCCAAGCCGCTGCCTGTACACCGGCAGCGACACGTTTCACTCTTGGCGGTTCCCAACCGCATCCTATTCTTCGACAGCGACACGATTCACACTTGGAAGTTCCCAGCCGCTGCTTGTACACCGAAAGCGACTTGGTTCACTCTTCGCAGTTCCCATCCACTGCGTGTACACCGGCAGCAACTCGGTTCACACTTTGCAGTTCTCAGCCGCTGCCTGTACACCGACAGCGACTCGATTCACTCTTGGCAGTTCCCAGCTACTGCGTGTACACCGGCAGTGACTCCGTTAACACTTGGCGATTCCCAACAGCTACCTGTACTTCGGCAGTGACTCGGTTCACACGTGGCGGTTCCCAGCTGCAGCATGTACACCGGCAGCGACTCGATTCACTCTTCGTGGTTCCCACCTGCTGCCTGTACACTGACAGCAACTCGGTTCACTCTTGGCGGTTCCCAGCCGCTGCTTGCACAATGGCAGTGACTCGGTTCACTCATGGCGGTTCATAGCCACTGCTTGTACACCGACAGCGACTCGGTTCACACATGGCGGTTCCTAGCTGCTGCCTGTACATCGGCAGCAACTCAGTCCACAATTGGCGGTTCCCAGCCACTCCCTGTTCATCGACTGCGACTTGGTTCACACATGGTGGTTCCCAGTCGCTGCCTGTACACCGGCAGCGACTCTATTCACTCTTGGCGGTTCCCAGCCGCTGCCTGTAGACTGACATCGACTCGATTCACTCTTGGAAGTTCCCTACAGCTGCCTGTACACCAGCAGTGACTCGATTCAAACATGGCGGTTCCTAGCTGCTGCCTGTACATCGACAGCAACTCCGTCCACAATTGGCGGTTCCCAGTCGCTGCCTGTTCATCGACTGCGACTTGGTTCAGATATGGCGGTTCCCAACCGCTGCCTGTACACCGGCAGTGACTCGATTCACTCTTGGCGGCTCCCAGCCGCTGCATGTACACTGACAGCGACTCAGTTCACTCTTGGCGGTTCCCGGTAGCTACTTGTGCATCGGCTGAGACTCGGTTCACACGTGGCGGTTCCTAGCCGCTGCCTGTACAACGGCAGCAACTCGGTTGACAATTGACGGTTCCCAGCCGCTGCCTGTTCATCGACAGCGATTTGGTTCACACATGGCGGCTCCCAGCCGCTTCCTGTACAAAGGTAGTGACTCGATTCACTCTTGGTGGTTCCCAGCCGCTGCCTATACACCGACAGCGACTCGATTCACTCATTGTGGTTCCCAGCCGCAGCCTGTACACCGGAAGTGACTCGGTTCACTCTTGGCGGTTCCTAGATGCTGCCTGTACACCGGCAGTGACTCAGTTCACACATGGCGGTTCCTAGCCGCTTCTCGTACACCGGCAGCGACACGGTTCACAATTGGCGGTTCCCAGCCGCAGCCTATTCACCGACAGCGACACGATTCACACAAGGAAGTTCGCAGCCACTGCTTGTACACCGAGAGCGACTAGGTTCACTCTCGGTGGTTCCCGGCCACTACGTGTACACCGGTAGTGACTCGGTTCACACTTGGCAGCTCCCAGCCGTTGCCTGTACACTGACAGCGACTCAGTTCACTCTTGGCAGTTCCCAGCCACTCCATGTACACCGGCAGCGACTCGGTTCACTCTTGGCAGTTCCCAGCTGTTGCCTGTTCACCGGCAGCGACTCGGTTAACACTAAGTAGTTCCCAACAGCTGCCTGTTCTCCGGCAGCGACACAGTTCACAATTGGTGGTTCCCAGCCGCAGCCTGTACACCGGCAGTGACTCGATTCACTCTTGGTGGTTCCCAGTCGCTGCCAGTACACTGACAGCGACTCGGTTCACTCTTGGCGGTTTCCAGCCGTTGCATGTAAATCGGCAGCGACTTGGTTAACACTAGGCGGTTCCCAACAGCTGCCTGTACTCCGGCAGTGACTCGGTTAACACATGGCGGTTCCCAGTCGCTGCATGTACACCGATAGCGACTATATTCACTCTTGGCGGTTCCCAGCCGCTGCCTGTACATTGACAGCGACTCGGTACACTCTTGGCGGTTCCTAGCCACTACCTGTACACCGGCAGCGACTCGGTTCACGCATGGCGGTTCCTAGCCGCTACCTGTACACCGGCGGCGACTCGGTTCACAATTGGCGGTTCCTAGCCGCTTCCTGTTCACCGACAGCGACTAAGTTCACACTTGGCCATTCCCAGCCGCTGCCAGTACACCAGCTACGACTCGGTTCACTTTTGCCAATTCCCAGCCACTGCGTGTACACCAGTAGCGACTCCGTTCACTCTTGGTGGTTCCCAGCCGCTGCCGGTACACCGGCAGCAACTCGGATAACACTTGGCGGTTCCCAGCAGCTGCACAAACACCAGCAGCGACTCGGTTCACACATGGCGGTTCCTAACTGCTGCCTGTACATCGGTAGCAACTCGGTCCACTATTGGCGATTCCCAACCACTGCCTGTTAATCGACTGCGACTTGGTACACACATGGCGGTTCCCAGTCACTGCCTGTACACCGGCAGTGACTCGATTCACTCTTGGCGGTTCCCAGTCGCTGCCGGTACACCAACAGCGACTCGATTCACTCTAAGCAGTTCCCAGCTGCAGCCTGTACACCGGAAGCGACTCGGTTCACTCTTGGCGGTTCCTATTTACTGACTGTACACCGGCAGCGACTCGGTTCACACATGGTAGTTCCAAGCCGCTGCTCGTACACCGGCAGTGACTCGGTTCACAATTGGCGGTTCCCAACCGCCGCCTATTCACCGACAGTGACACGATTCACTCTTGGAAGTTCCCAGCCGCTGCTTGTACACCGAGAGCGACTTGGTTTACTCTGGGCGGTTCCCAGCCACTGCGACTACACCGACAAGGACTCGGTTCACACTTTGCATTTCCCAGTCGCTGCCTGTACACCGACAGCGACTCGGTTCACACTTGGCAGTTCCCAGCCACTGCATGTACACCGACAGCGACTCGGTTCACTCTTGGCAGTTCCCTGCCGTTGCCTGTACACCGGCAGCGACTCGGTTAACACTAGGCAGTTCCCAACAGCTGCCTGTACTCCGACAGCGACACGGTTCACTATTGGTGGTTCCCATCCGCAACCTGTAGAACGGCAACGACTCGATTCACTCTTGGCGGTTCCCAGCTGCAGCCTGTACAATGGCAGCGACTCGGCTCACACATGGTGGTTCCTAGCCGCTACCTGTACACCGGCAGCGACTCGGTTCACAATTGGCTGTTCCTGGCTGCTTCCTGTTCACCGACAGAGACTCGATTCACACTTGGCCATTCCCAGCCGCTGCCAGTACACCAGCAGCGACTCGGTTCACTATTGCCGGTTCCCAGCCACTACGTGTCCACCAACAGCGATACCGTTCACTCTTGATGGTTCCCAGCCGCTGTCGGTACACCGGCAGCAACTCGGATAACACTTCGCGGTTCCCAGCAGCTGCCCGTACGTCGGCAGCAACTCGGTTCACACATGGTGGTTCCAAGCTGCGGCCTGTACATCGACAGCAACTCGGTCCACAATTGGTGGTTCCCAGCCACTGCCTGTTCATCGACTGCGACTTGGTTCACACATGGCGGTTCCCAGCCACTGCCTGTACACCGGCAGTGACTCGATTCACTCTTGGCGGTTCCCAGTCACTGCCGTTACACCGACAGCGACTCGATTCACACTAGGCAGATCCCAGCCGCAGCCTGTACACCGGAAGCGACTCGGTTCACTACTGGCGGTTCCTAGTTGCTGACTGTACACCTGCAGCGACTCGGTTCACACATGGTGGTTCCTAGCCGCTGCCCGTACACCGGCAGTGACTCGGTTCACAATTGACGGTTCCCAACACAGCCTATTCACCGACAGCGACACGATTCACACATGGAAGTTCCCAGCCGCTGCTTGTACACCGACAGGGTTTACTCTTGGTGGCTCCCAGCCACTGCGAGTACACCGACAGGGACTCGGTTCACACTTTGCAGTTCCCTGCCACTGCCTCTACACCGACAGCGACTCGGTTCACACTTGGCAGTTCCCAGCCACTACGTGTACACCGGCAGCGACTCGGTTCACTCTTGGCAGTTCCCAGCCGTTGCATGTACTCCGGCAGCGACTCGGTTAACACTAGGTGGTTCCCAACAGCTGCCTGTACTCTGACAGATACATGGTTCACAATTGGTTGCTCCCAGCTGCAGCCTTTACACCGGTAGCGACTCGATTCACTCCTGGCGGTTCCCAGCCGCTGCCTGTACACAAACAGCGAATCAGTTCACTCTTGGCGGCCCCCAGCCGTTGCCTGTAAACCAGTAGCGACTCAGATAACACTAGGCGGCTCCCAATAGTTGCCTGTACTGCGGCAGCGACTCATTTCACACTTGGCGGTTCCCAGCCGCTGCCTGTACACCGGCAGCGACTCGATTCACTCTTGGTGGTTCCCAGCCGCTGCCTGAAAATAGACAACCACTCGGTTCACTCTTGGCAGTTCCCAGCCGCTGCCTGTACACCAGCAGCGACTCGATTCACAATTGGCGGTTCCCGGCCGCTTCTTGTTCACCAACAGCGACTTGATTCACACTTGGTGGTTCCCAGCCGCTGCCTGAAAACAAACAACAACTCGGTTCACTCTTGGCGGTTCCCAGCCGCTGCCTGTACACTGACAGCGACTCGATTCACTCTTGGCGGTTCCCAGCCGCTACCAGTACACTGACAGCGACTCGGTTCACTCTTGGCGGCTCCCTACAGCTGCCAGTAAACCGGCAGCGACTCGGTTCAAACATGGCGGTTCCTAGCTGCTGCCTGTACATCAGCAGCAACTCAGTCCACAATTGGTGGTTCCCAGCCACTGCCTGTTATCGATTGCGACATGGTTCACACGTGGCGGTTCCTAGCCGCTGCCTGTACACCGGAAGCGACTCGATTCACTCTTGGCGGTTCCCAGCTGCTGCCTGTACACTGACTGTGACCCGGTTCATTCTTGGCGGTTCCCTGCAGCTGCTTGTACACCGGCTGCGACTCGGTTCACACATGGCGGTTCCTAGCCGCTGCCAGTACATCGGCAGCAACTCGGTTCACAATTGGCGGTTCCCAACCGCTGCCTGTACAACGGTAGTGACTCGATTCACTCTTGGCGGTTCCCAACCGCTGCTTGTACACCGAAAGCGTCTCGATTCACTCATGGCGGTTCCTAGCCACTGCCTGTACACCGACAGCGACTCGGTTCACACATGGGGGTTCCTAGCTGCTGCCTGTACATCGGCAGCAACTCAGTCCACACATGGGGATTCCTAGCTGCTGCCTGTACATCGGCAGCAACTCAGTCCACAATTGGCGGTTCCCAGCCACTCCCTGTTCATCGACTACGACTTGGTTCACACATGGTGGTTCCCAGCCGCTGCCTGTACACCGGCAGCGACTCGATTCACTCTAGGCGGTTCCTAGCCGCTGCCTGTACACTAACAGTGACTCGATTCACTATTGGCGGTTCCCTGCAGCTGCCTGTACACCAGTAGCGACTCGATTCAAACATGGCGGTTCCTAGCTGCTGCCTGTACATCGACAGCAACTCAGTCCACAACTGGCGGTTCCCAGCCGCTGCCTGTTCATCGACTGCGACTTGGTTCAGACATGGCGGTTCCCAACCGCTGCCTGTACACCGGCAGCGACTCGATTCACTCTTGGCGGTTCCCAGCCGCTGCCTGTACACTGACAGCGACTCGGTTCACTCTTGGCGGTTCCCGGTAGCTACTTGTGCATCGGCTGAGACTCGATTCACACGAGGCGGTTCCTAGCCGCTGCCTGTACATCGGCAGCAACTCGGTTCACAATTGGCGGTTCCCAGCCGCTGCCTGTTCATCGACAGCAATTTGGTTCACACATGGCGGCTCCATGCCGCTTCCTGTACAAAGGTAGTGACTCGATTCACTCTTGGTGGTTCCCAGCCGCTGCCTGTACACCGACAGCAACTCGATTCACTCATGGTGGTTCCCAGCCGTAGCCTGTACACCGGAAGTGACTCAGTTCACTCTTGGCGGTTCCTAGATGCTGCCTGTACACCGGCAGTGACTCGGTTCATACATGGCAGTTCCTAGCCGCTGCTCGTACACCAGCAGCGACACGGTTCACAATTGGCGGTTCCCAGCCGCAGCCTATTCACCGACAGCGACACGATTCACACTAGGAAGTTCGCAGCCGCTGCTTGTACACCGAGAGCGACTAGGTTCATTCTTGGCGGTTCCCAGCCACTACGTGTACACCGGCAGTGACTCGATTCACACTTGGCAGCTCCTAGCCGTTGCCTGTACACCGACAGCGACTCAGTTGACTCTTGGGAGTTCCCAGCCACTCCATGTACACCAGCAGCGACTCGGTTCACTCTTAGCAGTTCCCAGCCGTTGCCTGTTCACCGGCAGCGACTCGGTTAACACTAGGCGGTTCCCAACAGCTGCCGGTACTCCGGCAGCGACTCAGTTCACAATTGGCGGTTCCCAGCCGCAGCCTGTACACCGGCAGTGACTCGATTCACTCTTGGTGGTTCCCAGCCGCTGCCAGTACACTGACAGCGACTCGGTTCACTCTTGGCGGTTCCCAGCCATTGCCTGTAAACCGGCAGCGACTTGGTTAACACAAGGCGGTTCCCAACAGCTGCTTGTACTCCGGCAGTGACTCGGTTCACACATGGCGGTTCCCAGTCACTGCATGTACACCGACAGCGACTATATTCACTCTTGGCGGTTCCCAGCCGCTGCCTGTACATTGACAGCGACTCGGTTCACTCTTGGCGGTTCCTAGCCACTACTTGTACACCGGCAGCGACTCAGTTCACACATGGCGGTTCCTAGCCGCTACCTGTACACCGGCAGCGACTCGGTTCACAATTGGCGGTTAATGGTTGCTTCCTGTTCACCGACAGCGACTAAGTTCACACTTGGCCATTCCCAGCCGCTGCCAGTACTCCAGCTGCGACTCGATTCACTTTTGCCGATTCCCAGCCACTGTGTGTACACCAGCAGCGACTCCGTTCACTCTTGGTGGTTCCCAGCCGCTGCCGGTACACCGGCAGCAACTCGGATAACACTTGGCGGTTCCCTGCAGCTGCACGTACACTGGCAGTGACTCGGTTCACACATGGCGGTTCCTAACTGCTGCCTGTACATCGGCAGCAACTGGGTCCACAATTGGCGATTCCCAACCACTACCTGTTCATCGACAGCGACTTGGTACATACATGGCGGTTCCCAGTCACTGCCTGTACACCGGCAGTGACTCGATTCACTCTTGGCGGTTCCCAGTCGCTGCTGGTACACCGACAGCGACTCGATTCACTCTTAGAAGTTCCCAGCTGCAGCCTGTACACCGGAAGCGACTCGGTTCACTCTTGGCGGTTCCTATTTGCTGACTGTACACCGGCAGCGACTCGGCTCACACATGGCAGTTCCAAGCCGCTGCCCATACACCGGCAGTGACTCGGTTCACAATTGGTGGTTCCCAACCGCCGCCTATTCACCGACAGCGACACGATTCACTCTTGGAAGTTCCCAGCCGCTGCTTGTACACCGAGAGCGACTTGGTTTACTCTTGGCGGTTCCCAGCCACTGCGAGTACACCGACAAGGACTCGGTTCACACTTTGCAGTTCCCAGTCGCTGCCTGTACACCGACAGCGACTCGGTTCACACTTGGCAGTTCCCAACCACTGCATGTACACCGGCAGCGACTCGGTTCACTCTTGGCAGTTCCCAGCCGTTGCCTGTACACCGGCAGCGACTCGGTTAACACTAGGCAGTTCCCAACAGCTGCCAGTACTCCGACAGCAACACGGTTCACAATTGGTGGTTCCCATCCGCAACCTGTAGAACGGCAGCGACTCGATTCACTCTTGGCGGTTCCCAGCCGCAGCCTGTACAATGGCAGCGACTCGGTTCACACATGGCGATTCCTAGCCACTACCGGTACACCGGCAGCAACTCAGATAACACTTCGTGGTTCCCAGCAGCTACCCATACGTCGGCAGCAACTCGGTTCACACATGGTGGTTCCAAGCTGCGGCCTGTACATCGGCAGCAACTCGGTCCACAATTGGTGGTTCCCAGCCACTGCCTGTTCATCGACTGCGACTTGGTTCACACATGGCAGTTCCCAGCCACTGCCTGTACACCGGCGGCGACTCGATTCACTCTTGGCAGTTCCCAGTTGCTGCCGTTACACCGACAGCGACTCGATTCACACTAGGCAGATCCCAGCCGCAGCCTGTACACCAGAAGTGACTCGGTTCCCTACTAGTGGTTCCTAGTTGCTGACTGTACACCTGCAGCGACTCGGTTCACACATGGCGGTTCCTAGCCGCTGCCCGTACACCGGTAGTGACTCGGTTCACAATTGGCGGTTCCCAACCGCAGCCTATTCACCGACAGCGACACGATTCACACTTGGAAGTTCCCAGCCGCTGCTTGTACACCGACAGGGTTTACTCTAGGTGGCTCCCAGCCACTGCGAGTACACCGACAGGCAGTCGGTTCACACTTTGCAGTTCCCTACCACTGCCTCTACACCGACAGCGACTCGGTTCACACTTGGGAGTTCCCAGCCACTACGTGTACACCGGCAGCGACTCGGTTCACTCTTGGCAGTTCCCAGCCGTTGCAAGTACACCAGCAGCGACTCGGTTAACACTAGGTGGTTCCCAACAGCTGCCTGTACTCTAACAGCGACATGGTTCACAATTGGTGGTTCCCAGCCGCAGCCTTTACACCGGCAGCGACTCGATTCACTCCTGGCGGTTCCCAGCCGCTGCCTGTACACTAACAGCGACTCAGTTCACTCTTGGCGGTTCCCAACCGTTTGCTGTAAACCGGTAGCGACTCGGATAACACTAGGCGGCTCCCAATAGTTGCTTGTACTGCGGCAGCGACTCATTTCACACTTGGCGGTTCCCAGCCGCTGCCTGTACACCGGCAGCGACTCGATTCACTCTTGGTGGTTCCCAGCCGCTGCCTGAAAATAGACAACCACTCGGTTCACTCTTGGCAGTTCCCAGCCGCTGCCTGTACACCAGCAGCGACTCGATTCACAATTGGCGGTTCCCGGCCGCTTCTTGTTCACCAACAGCGACTCGATTCACACTTGGTGGTTCCCAGCCGCTGCCTGAAAACAAACAACAACTCGGTTCACTCTTGGCGGTTCCCAGCCGCTGCCTGTACACCAGCAGCGACTCGGTTCACACTTGGATGTTCCCAGCCGATGCTTGTACACCAACAGCAACTTGGTTAAATCTTGGCGGTTCCCAGCCGCGGCCTATACATCGGCAGTGACTCGTTTCACTCTTGGTGGTTCCCTGCAGCTGCCTATACACAGGCAGCGACTCGGTTCACACATGGCGGTCCCGAGCTGCTGCCTGTACATTGGCAGCAACTTGGTCCACAATTGGCGGTTCCCAGCTGCTGCCTGTTCAACGACTGCGACTTGGTTCACACATGGCAGTTCCCAGCAGCTGCCTATACACCGGCAGCGACTCGATTCACTCTTGGCGGTTCCCAGCCGCTGCCAATACACTGACAGCGACTCGGTTCACTCTTGGCGGTTCCCTGCAGCTGCCAGTACACCGGCAGCGACTCGGTTTAAACATGGCGATTCCTAGCTGCTGGCTGTACATCGGCAGCAACTCAGTCCACAATTGGCTGTTCCCAGCCACAGCCTGTTCATCGACTGCGACTTGGTTCACACGTGGCGGTTCCCAGCCGCTGCCTGTACACCGGAAGCGACTCGATTCACTCTTGGCGGTTCCCAGCCGCTGCCTATACACTGACTGTGACCCGGTTCATTCTTGGTGGTTCCCTGCAGCTGCCTGTACACCGGCTGCGACTCGGTTCACACATGGCGGTTCCTAGCCGCTGCCTGTACATCGGCAGCAACTCGATTCACAATTGGCGGTTCCCAACTGCTGCCTATTCATCGACAGCGACTTGGTTCACACATGGTTGTTCCCAGCCGCTGCCTGTACAACGGTAGTGACTCGATTCACTCTTGGCGGTTCCCAACCGCTGCTTGTACACCGAAAGCGACTCGATTCACTCATGGTGGTTCCCTACCGCAGCCTGTACACCGGAAGCGACTCGATTCACTCTTGGCGGTTCCTAGTTGCTGCCTGTACACCGTCAGCGACTCGGTTCACACATGGTGGTTCCTAGCCGCTGCTCGTACACCGGCAGCGACTAGGTTCAGAATTGGTGGTTCCCAACCGCAGCCTATTCACCGACAGCGACACGATTCACACATGGAAGTCCCCAGCCGCTGCTCATACACCGAGAGCGACTTGCTTCACTCTTGGCGGTTCCCAGCCACAGCGTGTACACCGACAGCGACTCGGTTCACACTTGGCAGTTCCCAGCAGCTGCCTGTACACCGACAACAACTCGGTTCACTCTTGTCAGTTCCCAGCTACTGCGTGTACATCGGTAACGGCTCGGTTCACTCTTGGTAGTTCCCAACCGTTGCCTGTACACCGGCAGCGACTCGGTTAACACTAGGCGGTTCCCAACAGCTTCCTGTACTCCGACAGCGACTCGGTTCACAATTGGCGGTTCCTAACCGTAGCCTGTACACCGGCAGCGACTCGATTCACTCTTGGTGGTTCCCAGCCGCTGCCAGTACACTGACAGCGACTCGGTTCACTCTTGGCGGTTCCCGGCAACTACCTGTACACCGACTGTGACTCGGTTCACACGTGGCGGTTCCTAGCCGATGCCTGTACATCGGCAACAACTCGGTTCACAATTGGCGGTTCGCAGCCGCTGCCTGTTCATCGACAGCGATTTGGTTCACACATGGCGGTTCCCAGCCGCTGCCTGTACAACGGTAGTGACTCGATTCACTCTTGGCGGTTCCCAGCCGCTGCTTGTACATCGATAGCGACTCGATTCACTCGTGGTGGTTCCTAGCAGCAGCTTGTACACCGGAAGCAACTCGGTTCACTCTTAGCGGTTCCTAGTTGCTGACTATACACCGGCAGCGACTCGGTTCACACATGGCGGTTCCTAGCCGCTGCCCGTACACCGGCAATGACTTGGTTCACAATTGGCGGTTCCCAACCGCCGCCTATTCACCGACAGCGACACGATTCACTCTTGGAAGTTCCCAGCCGCTGCTTGTACATCGAGAGCGACTTGGTTTACTCTTGGCAGTTCCCAGCCACTGCGAGTACACCGACAGGGACTCGGTTCACACTTTGCAGTTCCCAGTCGCTGCCTGTACACTGACAGCGACTCGGTTCCCACTTGGTAGTTCCCAGCCACTGCATGTACACCGGTAGCGACTCGGTTCACTCTTGGCAGTTCCCAGCCATTGCCTGTACAACGGCAATGACTCGGTTAACACTAGGCGGTTCCCAACAGCTGCCTGTACTCCGACTGTGACACGGTTCACAATTGGCGGTTCCCAGCCGCAGCCTGTACAACGGCAACGACTCGATTCACTCTTGGCGGTTCCCAGCCGCAGCCTGTACAATGGCAACGACTTGGTTCACACATGGCGGTTCCTAGCCGCTACCTATACACTGGCAGCGACTCGGTTCACAATTGGCGATTCCTGGCCGCTTCCTTTTCACCTACAGCGACTCGGTTCACACTTGGCCATTCCCAGTCGCTGCCAGTACACCAACAGTGACTCGGTTCACTTTTGCCGGTTCCCAGCGACTACGTGTGCACCAGTAGTGACTCTGTTCACTCTTGGTGGTTCCCAGCCGCTGCCGGTACACCGGCAGCAACTCGGATGACACTTTGCGGTTCCCAGCAGCTGAACGTACACCAGCAGCGACTCGGTTCACACATGGTGGTTCCCAGCCACTGCCTATACATCGGCAGCAACTCGGTCCACAATTGGTGTTTCCCAGCCACTGCCTGTACACCGGCAGCGACTCGATTCACTCTAGGCAGTTCCCAGCCGCAGCCTGTACACCGAAAGCGACTCAGTTCACTACTAGTGGTTCCTCGTTGCTGACTGTACACTAGCAGCAACTCAGTTCACACATGGCGGTTCCTAGCCGCTGCCCGTACACCGGCAGTGACTCGTTTCACAATTGGCGGTTCTCAACCGCAGCCTATTCACCGACAGCGACACGATTCACTCTTGGAAGTTCCCAGCCGCTGTTTGTACACCGAGAGCGACTTGGTTTACTCTTGGCGGTTCCCAGCCACTGCGAGTACACAGACAGGGACTCGGTTCACACTTTGCAGTTCCCAGCCACTGCCTGTACACCGATAGCGACTCGGTTCACACTTGGCAAATCCCAGCCACTACGTGTACACTAGCAGCGACTCGGTTCACTCTTGGCAGTTCCCAGCCATTGCATGTACACCGGCAGCGACGCGGTTAACACTAGGCGGTTCCCAACAGCTGCCTGTACTCCGACAGCGACATGGTTCACAATTGGTGGTTCCCAGCCACAGCCTGTACACCGGCAGCAACTCGATTCACTCCTGGTGGTTCCCAGCCGCTGCCTGTACAATAACAGCGACTCGGTTCACTCTTGGCGTTTCCCAACCATTGCCTGTAAACCGGCAGCGACTCGGTTAACACTAGGCGGCTCCCAATAGTAGCCTGTACTGCGGCAGCGACTCAGTTCACACTTGGCAGTTCCCAGCCGCTGCCTAAACACCGGCAGCGACTCGATTCACTCTTGGTGGTTCCCAGTCGCGGCCTGTACATCGGCAGTGACTCGATTCACTCTTGGTGGTTCCCTGCAGCTGCCTGTACATCGGCAGCGACTCGGTTCACACATGGCGGTTCCGAGCTGCTACCTGTACATCGGCAGCAACTCGGTCCACAATTGGCGGTTCCCAGCCGCTGCCTGTTCAACGACTGCGACTTGGTTCACACATGGCAGTTCCCAGCCGCATCCTATACACCGGAAGCGACTCAGTTCACTCTTGGCGGTTCCTAGTTGCTGCTTGTACACTGACAACGACTTGGTTCACACATGGCGGTTCCTAGCCGCTGCCCGTACACCGGAAGCGACTAGGTTCACAATTGGTGGTTCCCAGCCGCAGCCTATTCACCGACAGCGACACGATTCACACATGGAAGTCCCCAGCCGCTGCTCGTACATCGAGAGCAACTTGCTTCACTCTTGGCGGTTCCCAGCCACAGCGTGTACACCGGCAGCGACTCGATTCACTCTTGGCGGTTCCCAGCCGCTACTTGTACACCGACAGCGACTCGATTCACTCATGGTGGTTTCCAACCGCAGCCTATACACCGGAAGCGACTCGATTCACTCTGGCCGGTTCCCAGCCGCTGCCTGTACACCAGCAGTGACTCGGTTCACACTTGGCTGTTCCCAGCTGATGCTTGTACACCAACAGCAACTCGGTTAAATCTTGGCGGTTCCCAGCCGTGGCCTGTACATCGGTAGTGACTCGATTCACTCATGGTGGTTCCCTGCAGCTGCCTGTACACCGGTCGTGACTCGGTTCACACATTGCGGTTCCGAGCCGCTGCCTGTACATCGACAGCAACTCGGTCCACAATTGCCGGTTCCCAGCCGCTGCTAGTTCAACGACTGCGACTTGGTTCACACATGTTTGTTCCCAGCAGCTGCCTGTACACCAGCAGCGACTCGAATCACTTTTGGCGGTTCCCAGTCGCTGCCAGTACACTGACAGTGACTCGGTTCACTCTTGGCGGTTCCCTACAGCTGCCTGTACACCAGCAGCGACTCGGTTCAAACATGGTGGTTCCTAGTTGCTGCCTGTACATCGGCAGCAACTCAGTCCACAATTGGCGGTTCCCAGCCGCTGCCGGTTCATCGACTGCGACTTGGTTCACACATGGCGGTTCCCAGCCACTGCCTGTACACTGGAAGCGACTCGATTCACTCTTGGCGGTTCCCAGCCGCTGCCTGTACACTGACTGTGACTCGGTTCACTCTTGGCGATTCCCTGCAGCTGCCTGTACACCGGCTGCGACTCGGTTCACACATGGCGATTCCTAGCCACTGCCTGTACATTGGCAGCAACTCAGTTCACAATTGGCGGTTCCCAGCCGTTGCCTGTTCATCGACAGCGACTTGGTTCACACATGGCGGTTCCCAGCCGCTGCCTGTACAACGGTAGTGACTCGATTCACTCTTCGCCGCTGCCTGTTCACCGAAAGCGACTCGATTCACTCATGGTGGTTCCCTACCGCAGCCTGTACACCGGAAGCGACTCGATTCACTCTTGGCGGTTCCTAGTTGCTGTTTGTACACCGGCAGCGACTCGGTTCACACATGGCGATTCCTAGCCGCTGCCCCTACACCGGCAGCGACTAGGTTCACAATTGGTGGTTCCCAACCGCAGCCTATTCACCGTCAGCGACACGATTCACACATGGAAGTCCCCAGCCGCTGCTCATACACCGAGAGCGACTTGCTTCACTCTTGGCGGTTCCCAGCCACAGCGTGTACACCGACAGCAACTCGGTTCACACTTGGCAGTTCCCCGCAGCTGCCTGTACACCGACAACAACTCGGTTCACTCTTGGCAGTTCCCAGCCTCTTTTTTGTACACCGGCAGCGACTCAATTCACTCTTGGTAGTTCCCAGCCGTTGCCTGTACACCAGTAGCGACTCGGTTAACACTAGGCGATTCCCAACAGCTTCCTGTACTCCGATAGCGACTCAGTTCTCAATTGGTGGTTCCCAACCGCAGCCTGTACACCTTCAGCGACGCAATTCACTCTTGGTGGTTCCCAGCCGCTGCCAGTACACTGACAGCGACTCGGTTCACTCTTGGCGGTTCCCGGCAGCTGCCTGTACACCGGCTGCGACTCGGTTCACACGTGGCGATTCCTAGCCGATGCTTGTACATCGGCAACAACTCGGTTCACAATTGGCGGTTCACAGCCACTGCCTGTTCATCGACAGTGACTTGGTTCACACATGGCGGTTCCCAGCCGCTGCCTGTACAACGGTAGTGACTCGATTCACTCTTGGCGGTTCCCAACCACTGCCTGTACACCGACAGCGACTCGATTCACTCATGGTAGTTCCCAACCGCAGCCTGTACACCGAAAGCGACTCGGTTCACTCTTGGCGGTTCCTAGTTGCTGACTGTACACCGGCAGCGACTCGGTTCACACATGGCGGTTCCTAGCCGCTGCCTGTACACCGGCAGTGACTTGGTTCACAATTGGCGGTTCCCAACCGCCGCCTATTCACCGACACTGACACGATTCACTCTTGGAAGATCCCAGCCGCTGCTAGTACACCGAGAGTGACTTGGTTTACTCTTGGCGGTTCCCAGCCACTGCGAGTACACCGACAGGGACTCGGTTCACACTTTGCAGTTCCCAGTCGCTGCCTGTACACCGACAGCGACTCGGTTCACTCTTGGCAGTTCCCAGCCACTGCATGTACACCGACAGCAACACGGTTCACAATTGGCGGTTCCCAGCCGCAGCCTGTACAACGGCAATGACTCGATTCACTCTTGGCAGTTCCCAGCTGCAGCCTGTACAATGGCAGCGACTCGGTTCACACTTGGCGGTTCCTAGCCGCTACCTATACACCGGCAGCGACTCGGTTCACAATTGGCGATTCCTGGCCTCTTCCTGTTCACCGACAGCGACTCGGTTCACACTTGGCCATTCCCAGCCACTGCCAGTACACCAGCAACGACTCGGTTCACTTTTGCTAGTTCCCAGCCACTACGTGTGCACCAGCAGCGACTCTGTTCACTCTTGGTGGTTCCCAGCCGATGTCGGTACACCGGCAGCAACTCGGATAACACTTTGCGGTTCCTAGCAGCTGCCCATACACCGGCAGCAACTCGGTTCACACATGGCGGTTCCAAGCTGCGGCCTGTACATCGGCAGCAACTCTGTCCACAATTGGTGGTACCCAGCCACTGCCTGTTCATCGACTGCGACTTGGTTCACACATGGCGGTTCCCAGCCACTGCCTGTACACCGGCAGCGACTCGATTCACTCTTGGCGGTTCCCAGTCGCCGTCGGACACCGACAGCGACTCGATTCACTCTAGGCAGTTCCCAGCCGCAGCCTGTACACCGGAAGCAACTCAGTTCACTCCTAGCGGTTCCTAGTTGCTTACTGTACACCAACAGCGACTC
This sequence comes from Posidonia australis, assembly GCA_024699735.1. Lineage (NCBI taxonomy): Eukaryota > Viridiplantae > Streptophyta > Magnoliopsida > Alismatales > Posidoniaceae > Posidonia > Posidonia australis. Next base: position 20,139 of record JAMKQA010003799.1, read on the forward strand.
GGTTCACACATGGCGGTTCCTAGCCGCTGCCCGTACACTGGTAGTGACTCGTTTCACAATTGGCGATTCCCAACCGCAGCCTATTCACCGACAGCGACACGATTCACACTTGGAATTTCCCAGCCACTGCTTGTACACCGAGAGCGACTTGGTTTACTCTTGGCGGTTCCCTTCCACTGCGAGTACACCGACAGGAACTCGATTCACACTTTGCAGTTCCCTACCACTGCCTCTACACCGACAGCGACTCGGTTCACACTTGGCAGTTCCCAGCCACTACGTGTACACTGGCAGCGACTCAGTTCACTCTTGACAGTTCCCAGCCGTTGCATGTACACCGGCAGCGACTCGGTTAACACTAGGCGGTTCCCAACAGCTGCCTGTACTCCGACAGCGACATGGTTCACAATTGGCGATTCCCAGCCGCAGCCTATACACCGGCAGCGACTCGATTCACTCCTGGCGGTTCCCAGCCGCTGCCTGTACAATAACAGCGACTCGGTTCACTCTTGGCAGTTCCCAGCCGTTGCCTATAAACCGGCAGCGAATCGGTTAACACTAGGCGGCTCCCAATAGTCGCCTGTACTGCGGCAGCGACTTAGTTCACACTTGGTGGTTCCCAGCTGTAACCATGCCGCCGAGGAGATTCCGCAAATGAATGCGAAATCGGTCGGCAAAATCACGTCGAAAAAGCAAAATTAAACGGAGTCGCCACCTAATCTATTATGGAAGACAAGGAAAACCATAACATGAAAAATCATGCAAAAAACAACAAAGACAAAGTACAAGTCTACGAA
>JAMKQA010003800.1:0-19981 GCA_024699735.1 Posidonia australis
TCTGACGTATAATCCTAACATGTATTTGTGGCGTAGATGCCCTGTCCTAGTAATTCAGCTGATCTGAATTTGGCGTTGCAGCTTGATTTTGGGTGTGATGTTTAAAAGATTAAGCATGTCTAATACCTAGAATTTTTGTTTTCATGCTATAGCGTTGTTAGAAAAGGCAAACAAGATAAGATATAAGAAAATCTTTAAACATACATACAGAAATTGCATGGTAGTGAAACCATGTTGGCAACATATTTGTCCAATACTCGTATCAAATTTTCGCCAAAAATAAAATAAGAAAGAGCATTTGGTACCTCTATTAATAGCATCCCTTGCAGTCGCAAGAACTCCAAATGCCTAAATCTAGCCATGGGAGATTAAGGCCGCCAGATATGAAAAGATCTGTGAGTTGCTGAAGTCTCCATGGGATAAAATTATTAACATCTTCAAGGATGATGGCAAGTTGAAACTTCCTTCTGGTTGTAAGGACGATTACATGAGCATCGGGCTGTTCTTCAACGTGAATAACGTGAGAGCAGGAAAAAATTATTTAGTCTGTCAGCTTTGGACATTGAGTAGATCTCCAAAGTACGTAGGCATGGGGATATTTGTGCTTCACTTGTGATTCTCCCCCGTTTCTCCCTTCACTTCACCTTCTCCGAGGAATAGATGACCAACTTGTTTCACCCCTTTCATTCTTGATATCCATAGAGACTTCAGATGGTAGGAATGCCCAGTTTTGACAGTTTTCCAAATAGACATCTTGCAAGCACAAGAGTATTCCCGTATATAAGTTTAGGAGTGTGTTCATTCCTGTTGGCAATTCAATATTAGAAGCACGGCCCTTTAAAACCATTACCTGTAGATGGTGGAGAGGGCATAGTGATTCTGGTAACCATTCAATTTTTGTACGACTGACGTTCAAGTTGCGAATGTGCTTCAATTGGCAAACACCACTTTGGAGCTCTTTGATTGGAGAGCATCTTATGTCCAGCATCCTCAAACATTTAGCTTCCATGCATATTTCATGAAGGTCTTCCCCAAGTTTGTATCCGTGAAAAAAGAATAGGGTGCGTAAGCTCCTTAAACTATTGGAATACTTCACTTTAGACAACGGAATATCATTGGTAAGGAGAGAGAGATGATGAACTGTTTGAGGAATTTTCGACAAGTGTTTTTCACTTTTGATATTAGAGTATTCATCTTTAGAAACCATCTGAGATAGGTCGTTTGTCGAGTCATAAATCACAAATATATTGACGATCCTTGTTTTGGTAAGACTTGATCACAGACCTTACTAAAAAATAATTTAGGTAATTAATCAACTGTAATATCTTTAATTTGGTTCTCTGTTTGAGGTTGAATGCATCCACGTACTGTCCACACGTTAAGCAAAGCCTCTTTTGTGAAATACATTTTTTTTTGGAAACTAAGAGCAAAATGTGAAGCATGGCTTTACATGTTCTAGTAAATGTTGGTAACTCAATCTTAAAGTAGGCATGATATCACATTTCCTCTATGTTAGTTCCCAATACATGATTTCAATGTGTAATGCTCTAGTCAAAATTTAGGATGTGCTCGATAGTCTTCGCAACTAAAAGTGAACCTGTCAACTTTTCAACCATTTGTCTAGCGATGCCTTCCAACTTTTGAGCATTAATAGGTGAGCTAGTACCACTAAATGCACATTTCTTGCACAAAGGCCAAAAATATTGGTCCGACAAACCTTCTAACTTGTGACCATACTAACCCAGGGGTCCGACGTAGAATCGCACCAAAAGGAGGAGATCACAGCCATGTCAAGATGGCAAAGGCACGAGACGGGATAAAACAAAAGAGTAAAGGAGTCACTACTTAGTCTTTTAAGGGAAAGACGAGGAAAACCATGAAAGATCAAATGCATGATATGCAAATGCGAAAGCCAGATGTCTGCTAACCAGAGGATGGGTAAGGATTCCTATTACGTACGAGGAAGGTGTTAGGCACCCTCGTATGTCCGAGGAACTCGATCTTTCTAATCTAAATCGCTTGCTAAAGGCTAGATGAATGCTTGCTAAGCCTAGATCATGCATTGAACATGCTAATATGAATGCCATGACAAGACTAGATGGATGTGCATGATGGTATGCAAAAACTACGTAGAAATCCACATGAAATGACGAAATCGTAAAATACAATACGACAAAGGAAATCATATGAAATGTTGTGGTTTTTGGCGAGAAAGGCTCGAAAAATCATATAGCCACGTGAAAATATCAATGCAAGAAACTTAGGCCATCGGAATCATGGAAAAACAGTGCATAAATCAAGATGCAAAAATTGCGAAGAAGTCCTCGTAAAACGGGTAAACTTAGATATGTGAAGAAATTCACATAAAATGACAATGTTTCTGTAAAGAATGACTCATAAAATCACACCAGTGTCAAGGGGATCAAAAATATAACTGACTCAAATCATTAAAAGCACAGAAAACACCTTGGGGATCTGAATGGGAAAAAATGCAAAGAAACTCACATAAAACAGACAAACAACGCCATGCGAAGAAAATCACATGAAATGATAGTGTTTCTTGAAGGAAAGCCTTGGAAAACCATACTGATATCAAAAAGGTAAAAAGCAAGGTCAACCCAAGTCCTCGGAATCGTGGGAAAAGTTGTGAAAATCAAACGAGAGAAATAATCTGCAAATGAGTCAATGTGAGCCTTTCAGTCAATTAGTGTACGCCCTCGAGCGATGAAATCCACATCAAATCAAAAAAAAACCGAGATGTAGGATTAAAGCAAATCAAATCGGATATTAAATGAAAGACTCCGAAAGCAAAGTGAAAAAATAAATCCACGAAAGAAAGGCATGAGATGCAGGCTGCTAAATAGGAATGAACTGATACGCAAATGTGATGAAAAATAGTATGAAAAGCAGCGATAAGTGCCTAAATGTGAAAAAATTCTAAGGAATGGCTTGGACAAGGACTATGCAAGGCTGAGTGCAAAAATTGAGATGCATGCTCATGAATTGGAGGTATATGGGCAATTTGGTCATTTTCCTAGCCAGATGTGATAAATGCATGCATGGGAGTGATGCATGATCTGAGTCATGTCAAAATGAGTGTATAATGTCCAAAGAGTGTATTTGCAAGAAAATATGGATGAGAAAAACAACAAAATGATGTAAACACGAGAAAGAACAAGCACAATGACCAAGATGCAAAATTCATAAAAAGAGTGATGATCTCAATGAAAAGTATACTCATGACTTCTATTCCAATATGAAGATGATGGATCAAATGGCAATGTGGTACTGAAGTGTGTGGAAATTGTACTTGGATAATTTTCTTAAAACACAAGGTCTAAAGTGCAAAATTCACACATAAGTGCAAATGTGATTAAAATGTGAAGCTAAAGGGAAATTTACAATGAAAACATGATTTTTAAATGGAATCTATGACTAAATGCAAAATTTGATATGCAATAGGTGAAAAAATCAAAAATATGCAAGAAAACACTTCAAACCCTAAATGATGGATTTAAAATTAAACTAGGAGTCTATATGCAAATTCTCTGTGTTCTAGAATTATTTATTAAGGATTTCAGGGACTTATGTACAAAATTCCTTGGACCTAAATGTGATAAAAGGATATTTCTCTCATCTCCTATTTCCTATAGGTGAGGGTAGCGACACCTGATGTCCTCCATTTCCTTCTTTTTGTTCCATTTTCTTCTTTCATTGTGTAACCATATTGATTGCAGTTGTTTCAAAATCTTCATATTCCATTTCCTATTTCTCTCATCTCCTGTTTCCTATAGGTGAGGGTAGCGACACCTGATGTCCTCCATTTCCTTCTTTTTGTTCCATTTTCTTCTTTCATTATTGTGTAACCATATTGATTGTAGTTTTTCCAAGAGGAAACTCATTTTTAAAAATTCTGGAGCTTATTACAAAGGCTCAGGACTTAAATGTAATAAAAATTCAATTTTAGTGATGGTCAGTGTGATTTTTAAATATTTTAAGACTCAGAATATAAATTTCACAGAGAAAACTCATTTTAAAAAGTTCCAGAGGCTAAATGCAAATGTTCAGAACTTAAGTGTAAAGAAATCATGGTTCCAGAGACCTAAATGTGATAAAACATGCATCAATCGGACTAAAAATACAAATTAAAAGTAACAAGGAAAAAGATGCAACATTCACAAGAATAATAAAAGCAACAAAAGAATATTTAAAATGATAGGGGCTTAAACACAAATAAAAGGACTCAAATGTAATAAAAAAAGGATCCAATTGCAATAACTTAAAACTAAGGGGTCTGGGTCAAAAACCCAACCCTTCGAAGATCACTAGAGGGCCAACGATATTCCCACCCTGGCGAGACCTCCAGCGACAATCCTACGGCGGCGCAATGACTGGATGGCTCTGACGAAGGCTCTAAAGGCTGGAGGGAGGCACTGCGGGTGTCTTTGAGGCGTCGTGCTGGGCTAGAGCAGTCTGAGGTGCTTCCCCCACCTCACACTCCGACGAGATGACTCTGTCGGTGCCGAGGAAGATGACTGCAAGGTGCAGCAGCGCTCTTGCAATGGCTAGGCTCGAGCGAAGGTCTGGGAAGCACCAAGGAGGCACAGTGGGGCTCTAGGAGGCAACAATGAGGTCCAAGGCACCCTACCCACCTTTGCGTTGGCGGCGATGGCAGTGGCGAGTCATCAGAGCGCTACGACGGTCCAGGTAGAGAGACAAGGATTCTCTGGGGTTCGTGGGAGGTGCGCGGAGGTTGTAGCCACGCTTGGGGGGTCTGGTGCTTCATCGACGTCAGTCTACGGTGGCAGAGCAGCGGCGAAAACGGAGCTGGTCGTAAACGTCGAAGGGGCTCCTCTGGAGCGGAGGGAGACCAGAGAGGAGGAGAGAAGAAGAGGAGGTAGGAGAGGCCCACGAGGGCCTTGCCTGAGATCAAGAGGCCTAAGGCCTCACCGGTGGTGGAGAACCCACCACCGGAGGCGAGGCGACGGTAGGCAGAGGAGGAGCTCACTGTTGTAACTTAAGTTAGGGATCCTAAAGGGATTCTACATGGCCTACTGAGTTGAAATAGATGGGAAAGGAGGTGTACCTGGCTGGCTGTTCGCATGGTCTCCAGTGGCGCTCGACAATAAGGCTCCTCCAACGTCGCTCTGGTTGGGGGCTTTTGATTGCGGAAAGGGGCTCGAGGAGGAGGTTTTTGGATGTGGGGATCACAACGGATTCTAGGGTGGACTCAGTGCTCCCTTAGAGAGGGCTGGAAGTGGGTGGAAGTCGATGGATGAAGCTCCCCTCCAGGGCTAGTCGACGGCAAGGGTTTTATACTCCGGCGAGGCTTTCCAGAGCCCTCGATCCTCTTCCCTCTAGCGGATGAGCACCGTTGGATCGGGTGTGGGTTGAAGGAGGTTGATCGGAGATCTCGGGACTCTAAGATATGCTTCAGATTCTTCGAGAGGTCATCGGAGTTATCGTCGGAAAATTCAGGGTCGATGACGGTGACTCACTGGAATTATTTTTTGGACCTTCTAAGGTTTTCTCGTTTATGGGTGTATTGGGCTTATTGGGCTACAAATGGGCTTAGGGTTTAGTTTTTTTTTGTTTTCTTTTGTTTATTTGTTTTAAGGTTTAGTTTTTAAGATTTTTAAATGGATTTTGGGTTTTAGGTTTAGGCTTTTATTTATGTTTTATGCTTTCACTTATATTTTTTGATCGAGGTTTAATTAGTTGGTTTTAAATTAGGGTTTTAATTATTTGAGGTTTTGTTTTATTTTTGTTTTTGGATTTTCATGAATTTTAGGGTTTTTGCTTTTACGTTTTTAATTGAGTTTTGTGATTTTAATTTAATTTTTGATTTTGTGACTTAAGGCTTAATTAATTAGTTTTTAGATTAGGGTTTTTAATTGTTTTAGGGTTTTTAAGGTTTTAATTATTCTAATTTTAGAGTTTTGGACTTTAACTTAGGGTTTTTGGTTTAATTAGGGTTTTGGGTTTTATTAATTAGGATTTTGAGTTTAATTATGGTTTTGATTATTTTAATTAGGATTTTGAGATCAATTAGGGTTTTGATTATTTTAATTAGGATTTTTGGATGTAATTTAGGGTTTTGTGTTTTAATTAGGATTTTTGGTTCAATTAATTAGGGTTTTTAATGATTTAAATGGATTTTGACTTTAAATAGGGTTTTCACTTAATTACTTGGGTTTTAATTGGATTTTAAGTTGATTTTATTTAATTTGAACTTGAATTAGGGTTTTTGTTTGATTAATTGGATTTTAAGTGAATTTTATTCAATTTGGACTTGAATTAGCGTTTTTGTTTGATTAATTGGATTTTAAATGTTTTAAATGTGTTTTGTTTGGTTTTAATTTTAATTAGGTCAAAGTAGACTAGTGTGTGCCTGAATGGGCTTGTGTGGGCTAAGGTTTTGGTGGTCACAACTAGAGCATCATCGAGAGGTGCCTACTGCCAAATGACTTCGAAATCGGGGTGTCTACAGATGTCCCTCCCAGAGAGATCAAGGAAATTAAGACCGATACTCAGGGTTGACAAGACACCTTACCTGAGTCCGCAGGAGAGTGGTATTTACTGTAGGACCGTAAGCCACTTATTCGGCAAATGCACCGAAAAGTCATGGCTCGTGGCCCATGCATGATGCTGATACAAAGGATGACCCTGATGCTGGGTGATGCATGAGAGCGATGCTGATAGCAAGTGGGTAGCTTAGCTCTTGGAGGGGAGCGTGAGTGATTTTCCGACACGTGCCGAGGGATGCCTAGACAAGACTACCAGGCTCGTTGCACGACAGAGGGAAGCTCGACAAATGACGGGCCTTCCGGCCTAGGGGAATGCATGGCAAGATACCGGACTCACCGACCTGGGATAAATTGATGACGGATGTCGACCAGATAGTTTGGGGTATCAGCCTGCTCCTAATAGGGTGACAGTTGTCAACCGGATAGTTTGGAGTATCAGCCCAAGGAAAGGGGCATTAGGTAAGACTACCAAACTACAAACTAATGGTCAAAGCATGATAAGTTGACGGACCTACCGACCGAATAGTTTAGGCTATTAGCCTTATGGTGAGTTGACAGACTCATTGCCAGATAGTTAGGACTATCAGCCTAGCAGGTGGGGAAAACAGCGTAGGTGGGGAATTTAATAGAAGGGGGACATCGAGATCCATTCGCCTGGAGCGAATCTAGGAAGGGGTCATCTAGACCTCGCTCGAGGCCAAGAAGAAGAAAAGAAATGAGATTTGTCCGTCATAGAGAAAGTCCACCAAAAAAGGCATCAAGATTCGTCCACTAGAGCGAATCTAGGATGAGACCATCTAGACCTCGCTCGAGGCCTAGAAGAAGCTGGAAAATGGAACTTGTCTGTCACGAAGCAAGTCCAACAAGGATGGCACCGAGATTCGTCCGTCTAGAGCGAATCTGGGATGGGACCATCTAGACCTCGCCCGAGGCCTAAAAGAAGCTAGAAAATGGAACTTGTCTGTCATGGAGCAAGTCCAACAAGGATGGCACCAAGATTCATCCGCCCGGAGCGAATCTGAAATGGGACCATCTAGACCTCGCCTGAGGCCTAGAAGAAGCTGGAAATATGGGACTTGTCCGTCATGGAGTAAGTCCAACAAGGATGGCACCAAGATTCATCCGTCTGGAGCGAATCTGGGATGAAAACATCTAAACCTCGCCCGAGGCCTAGAAGAAGCTGAAAATATGAGACTTGCTCATCATGGAGCAAGTCCAACAAGGATGGCACCGAGATTCGTCTGCCCGGAGCGAATCTGGGATGGGACCATCTAGACCTCGTCTGATGCTTAGAAGAAGCTAGAAATATGGGACTTGTTCGTCACGAAGCAAGTCCAACAAGGATAGATTGGATTCCGCACACCTAGAGCAGAAAACCAATATGACTTTGTCCGAGTGGAGGAAGGTCGAAACGGGGAATCATTAAATTGCGCCTTACCTGGTACAGAAGTCAATGCCGACTTCATTTGTCTAGGTCTAGGCATCAAAATGATATTCTCGACTGTTAGTTGGGTAATCCCTAGCACCAAGTCGACAGGCAGAAAAATGGCAACAATTTGAACCAGTTAAGCACGCGTTGTTGCAATGGCGATTTCCACTTCAATCGCGAGCATGTGAACAAGTTGGCAAAAGAGTTCCCATGATTAAGTTGTTTCAACATGCAATGAATCAAATAGCAGAGCACGAATGTCAGGAGTCTGTGTCATCTCCGGATCTTTTAGAGCCTTTAACTTTGGGAAACAGTGTATGGCTCAGAGTGACTCCACAAATCGACCGGGTTTCCTCAACTTTGGCTTAATTTTCAGGAATCCCGTGCCGGTTGCTGTGCTATTTGGTGGATGGTTTACTTGCAGGAACTTTTGAAGAGAGGCACGCTCTCTGCATTTAATCATTTTGAAAATTGCTCATCCTCTTCTGAAAGATAGCGGTCGCGTCCTCTGATTTGATAGTAAAAGCTTGGATTAGTATGGTCATGAACATGTATGTAGCCAAAGCTCCGGCTCAGTGCATCCACACGAGGTAACTGGCATGCTTTCGGGTAGATTATGGGATTTTCAACCATTGAAGCAGCTGACATGCCCCTGGTCGAGAGTGCGTTGCAGCAGATTTACGCGTGCCCTACCGAAAGGCAGCTAACATGTCATTGATTTGGAACGGAAGGTTCTTCTATAAGGCAATTGACGTGCCCTCAGTTTGAGCATCCTTTGCTAAATTCTCAACCAAAAGACAGCTGGCATGCCCCTGGTTCAAGAAAGAGGCGGTGCCTTGCAAAGTGGATGAGATGAATGGTCATGAGTTATGCATGAATGATGCCATTTTTATTGTCTTGTTATTTTATTTGCCCTCAGCTTTTGGAAAGCTTCTAATGCCTATGGTTAGGAAGGAGGGAATCTCCATCTCACCCGACACTGCCTAGATATCCTGGATTGTGGGTGGTACTCCGGAAAGGGTGAGGTAGTAGTTTAGTTGGGTTGTGTGGTGAAACAGGCTTCGCACCAAACTCCCTAAGGTTCTACACCTACTTTTTCAATTATCCTTTTTCTTTTACTCCCTCATAGGCTTGTGGATTCACTCTGCCCCTGCTTGGAGGTAATGGGTACCTAGGCAGTTGCTGAGGCTACTTTGATAGTGAGTGAGGGGTGGCTAATCCCTTGGGTGGTGGGGACCCTTTTTAAGTACATACTTCGACTCCTATCCAAGGTATGTGATAGGGATAGAGTTATTCCACTCACCTCCTTCTCTTAGGGCCAACTTTTGTCTACGGCTTCTATCTTCTCCTTTCTTTTAGTGCCCTTATCCATGATGTTATTATTTTTTCTTTTGCTTGCACACTCACTCACATCCTAACATTTTATCTCCCTTTGGAGGTGTAAGTCCTTCAGGACGTTTGGATTTATCACCTTGTTCTTGATGAGTGGTGGTTCCCTCACTTGCTGGGATGTTCATGCAATATTGACTGAGGAGGAATGGATCCCTTTTCCTAACAGACAAGCTTATCCGATTTTCATCATCAGACAAAATGCCTATGCATATGCTATTAATGCATGCGTGTATGAATTTTTTCTTTTGTTACTTTTGTGTTAAGATGCAATGCATGCATAACAAGTGCAAAGAAAAAACATGAATGTAGGATGATGCAAAATGCCTGAATAGAGAGAATGATGTAGGTGGAAATGTGGTAGAAATGCTTTGCAAGGCAAGGATACGACTCCATGTCATCGGTAGCATGAGTTGACAGACTCTGATTGCTCCATGTGGTCCATCAGAGCCATGCCAGCGGAATGGTCCTGAGTTTCCTGTGGCGAGGGAGTGGCTGCTTCAACCGTTGCTACTTTGCCTTTCCGACGCCTCATTTCTTCCATGGTGTCTTCTACTAGCACGACGAGCTATTCTTGCAAGATCCGTGTAATACGCAGACTCATGGTCAATGCTCATGTAAGGGTCAGTACTCCCGGCCGACAACTGAATTTGGACAAGCACTGTGATAGGAACTACAGCTGGCACTGCAGATGAAACCAAAACTGTTGTCTCTAGGGCTGTGACTGTAATGGGGCTGACATGGTTGTTGAGGCTGCTACGAGGACTGATGCTGTAACTGAAAATGTTGTGACTGACTGATACTATACCTGGTGTGGCAGCTAGAATTGGAATTACTATGGTCGAAGCTGAAACTGCTGCAATTGGAGCTAGAGTTACTGTGGTCGGACCTGTATCTGCTGTGGTTGGGATTGAAACTACTGTGATTAAAGTTGAAACTATTGTAGTTGAGGTTGGAACCACTGTAGTTGGAGTCAGAACTGCTGTGGTGAGGACCGAAATTGTCTTGGCATTCTCCTCTGAATAGTAATCCTCCCTGTCTACCCACTCACTGTGCTTGACGGTGTGTCTTACTGCAGCACTGTTGTGTCTAGACCCTGACCTGGACCGAGAATCCCTGCACTAGTAAAGTGAGTGAAGGCAGGAGGGGAATTCTGCCTCGATTGCAACAAGCACTAGGAGTGTTGTAGTTGTTTGTAACTAAGTCTTTCTCGCTTTCTCCTCTCCTAAGCGGCAACGGGCTTGGCGATCCCCTGACTGTACTCCTAGAGAGGTGTTCCTTTCTCATATCCCCTGTCTACCCACTCAACTGTGCTTGACAGTGTGTCTTACTGCAGCACTGTTGTGTCTAGACCCTGACCTGGACCGAGAATCCCTGCACTAGTAAAGTGAGTGAAGGCGGGAGGGGAATTCTGCCTCGATTGCAACAAGCACCAGGAGTGTTGCAGTTGTTTGTAACTAAGTCTTTCTCGCTTTCTCCTCTCCTCAGTGGCAACGGGCTTGGCGATCCCCTGACCGTACTCCTAGAGAGGTGTTCCTTTCTCATATCCCAATGGTGACATATATTCTCGACCATCCTGGGAGGATTGCTACGAACAAGTGGGTAGGTGCCATGCTCAAATTCCGGAATGAAGTTAACTAGCTCAAACAGATTAATCCAGAATAGAACATCTAAAGGCTTGGGGTCAAAGTGGACAGTTTGGTGGGACGGGGTTGAGACAGTAGCTTTGTGGCTGTGATGGTTGTTTCCCACCAGATCCAGGGTATTTACATGTGCAAGATCAGACGGGTTCACGGCAAACTGACAAACTCTAGCTAGGCCTCCCGTAGCAGAACAAAGAACGAGAGTGGCACACACGTGCTGCCGGATAGAACTCAGGAAGAGGCAGGAAGACGAACAAGGCTGATGAGACCCAATGGATCCTCTCAGAAAGAACTGCGGGAGAGAGGATGAACCCCTAAAGTTCCAGCTTCCTCGGAGCTTGCCAACTTAGACAAGGTGGGGTTTGCTATTCCAAGGTGTGCATATGCATATACGGGCGTGGGTGCAAGCGCCTGCGTGAGCTGCTTCCTACGGGTTGACGACAACGTCTCCATCGTCAATTAAGTCTTGGATAGCATTCCGGAGAGCACAACAGTTGTTCGTCGAACGTCCACGAGTGTGATGGAATTAGCAGAACAAGCTTGCCCTATACAACCTAGGAAGTGGGTCCGGTGGTGGACGAATCTCCGGTAGCTACAGGAATGGTGCAACTTTAGGAAAGATGTTGCTCAATGAATCCCTTAGTGGAGTGAAGTTGCTTTCCTTACGGTGATGTCACCTTTACCGTTGTTGCTGTCCTCGCTGAGCTGACACAGCGTGACGTGTCGGCTCAACAGTGGTGTGTGGTGTAATGCTTGTAGAACTAGATGCTAGTGAGGGCACAGATATAGATGTGGGTGCTGCCCCTTTTGTGTCAACGACAATAGTCCCACTGTCGATTAAAGTCTAAATGACATTCCACAAATTGTGACAACCATCAGTAGAGTGCCCTGAAGCTCAATGATAATCACAATATACGCTCGCGTCATACCACATAGGAGGTGAAATTGGTGGGGGATGTGGATTGGGGAGTCTCAGAAGCGACATAACTTGAGGAAAAACAGCGTTCAGCGACTCACCCAGTGGAGTGTCGTCACTTTCAGCGCGGCGGCCTTGTTTCTGCTTAGGTTGCTGTCCTTGGGAGCCGATGCGACGTAATGCACTGGCTTGACGGTGGAAGGTGTGTGTACAATGTGTGGTGGTGACCTATGTGTTGGGACCTGAACCTGATGCTGAGGTGGACAGTGAGTATGATGTGCTGTGTGTGATGTTGAACGTGAGAGCAACAGTTGTTGCACCGGTACAACTCCGGGCGACGGGCTCGAGAAGTGTTGTACTCTCACACAACTAATGGGTTGGTCCTTAAGTGACTGTGATGCATGTTGTGACAAGTGCAGTTGTGGTGCAGGAGGCAGAGATAACGCCCCATCGCTGAGGCAGTGTGAAGCTGAGGCGATGGTGTAATGGGATGAGCCTACAATGCTATAGTGGTTTGCACTGGAACCTCAAGGGCCGAAAGAGGAGGACCCCCAACAAAATCGAGGGAAAGAGCCATGTGCTCAACCTCGAGGCCAAAGCTCTCAAGTACTGAGCCTGCAAATCCAAAGACTCAACAAAAGATGGGTCAGAAGGCAGGAGAGGAACGAGAGTGGGTCTTAAAATAGAACTAGCCATAGCTAGCTGGACTTCTGAAACAAGAGGGCCCGAGAGGGGGAATACAACTGGCAATACTTTCAGGACCTGCGTGGTGGTTGGTAAGGGTGAGTGAGCTAGCTGGGTTACTGGAGTAACAAGTGAGGATGACTGTGCTGACAGGGTTGTTGGATACTCCGGTGCGATGGTGAGTTTGATCATGTTCACCGTGGAGATCGAACCCTCGAGAAAGGACTGATACAGGGACAATGAAAACAAAGCAAAAGAATCATGGATCAAATCTGAAGGGTTCAGCACGGTAAAGTTGGACCGGGCGGGAAAGATAGCATGGATTCCATAAGTCCCTGGTGCACCTGGATGGCCGTGCTCGAGGAGAGACTGGCTAACAATGCTAGGGGGACAAGGACAGATGTAGATGCTTGTGCCTGTGTGGGTGCAGACTCCGCCTATTGGGTGTGTATGTCAATAACCTTGCGATTGATCAAGTCTAGAATAGCATCTTGGAGCGAGAGGCAATTATCTGTCGCATGCCCTGCAGTGCAATGAAACACTAAAGAAAAATTAGATTTTGCGAAGACAAAGAGCGAGGACTTAGCGAGGAAATGTCCTCGCAATAATATAACGAGGACATATAGCAGGGATTTTACGACGAAATTACCTCGTAATAATTAGTGAGGATTTTTTCTCCCAATGTCCTCACTTTTTATTTAGCGAGTGCATAGCGAGGAAATGTCCTCGTTAAAGTTCTCACTAATTCTATATAAAATATCTCAACGTGGGTCGTTTTGTCCCTTTCTTTCTTACCCTAACGTCACTCGTCTGCGTCCTCCTCCGCCTCTCCTCCAACATCGTCCTCCTCCTCCTGCTTTTTATCGGATTTGTCAGCGTTGTGTCCTCTTGTCGGCACAGATTCGTCGTCCTCCTCCCACTTGTCGCCATTGGAGAGAGCCTCTCCCCATTGACATGCTCTGACGTTCTACACCTCCTTCGCAGCCCCTCCTCGACATTCCTCCCACCAGCACAACATCCTCCTCCTCCTCCCTATCTAAGGTAATGTTATCTCCACTGCTATTCTTCTATGATTTGTTAGTGCCTCCTACGTTGCCCGTACGTCGGCACCTTTTGCCCATTTTCTGGTATGTTACGTGCACTTGCTCTAATTAAAGAATAGTAAATGCATGATAAACATTTCTATCAATGAAGTTAAAAAAAATTCACAATGCATGATAAACATTCCTAAGAACCTTTAATTAGAACACTCATCTTGAAACCAACTGCTGAAGTCTTACAACTCCCAAATATTGTCTGTAAGCTTATTAGCAGACATCAACTTCATCACTGGAACCAAGTTCCTACAATAATGATAAGTCATCTTTATGATGACCAAATGGATGTCAGGGTTGCTGCTACTACAAGGACAACCCCATGGTAGCATTACTAAAGTATTAAAAAGGTAACGATAGACACCTGTTCATTGAGTTCCAGCAAACTTGGGTATAAACAAGCTTTAGACAAAGTAATAGGAATATAGCATAAAAAATAGATTATTTATATTACATACTTAAGAATTGTTGAATGGGTGAATGGGTGAGTTTGGTAAGATCCATTGGAATGAATCCAAGCTATTTGATAACTGCCAACCGCAACTTAGTCAGTGTTTAATGATTAACTAAAACCATAACTGCTTTGACACCTATTGTTAGTTGAGGTGTAGCAGCCAAACAACATGTATAAAACTTGTTATCATTATAATAGTCACATATTTATGCAACCCAATGTTGCAATCAACTGCTCTTTGAACTTAATTAATTGTGAGCAATGTCATCACTCATCAATGACACTTTTAATTGTAGGAAAATTTAAAAACCAAAGCCATGTAAGTGAGTTGTATTTGGAACTGTTCATTGCACAGCAGATTCCATAATTGAAACAAGAAAAGAATGTTATATATAACCATAATGACATCTTACTTTACTTGAAAGCATGCATTGACTTAAGCTCAAATTGAGATAATAGTTAAGCATGCATTTACTTAAGCTCAAACTAAGGATAAGGACTATGCATGGCTGAGTGCAACAATAGAGATGCATACTCATGAATTGGAAGCACAGGGGCAATTGGGTTATTTTCCTGGCCAGATGTGATAAATGCATGCATGGGAGAGATGTTGTGACCCTGGCCTGGGCCTGGGAGCTGTCCGACGCTGAATCGCGCTAGATAGGAGGAGGCCACAGCCATACCAAGATGGCGAAGGCGCGAGATGGAATGAGAATGGAAATGAAATGGAGCTGCCACCTGGTCTTTTAAGGGAAAGACGAGGAAAACCACAAACAAATTACAAAAAGTGAATGAATGAGATGCAAATATGAAGGCCAGATGTCTACTAACCAAAGGATGGGTAAGGATTCCTATTACGCACGGGGAAGGTATTAGGCACCCCCATACGCCTGAGAAACTCGGTCTTTCTAGTCTGATTCGCCTTCTAGAGGCTAAATGAATGTTTGCTATGCCTAGATTGTGCTCTAATCATGCTGACGTGAGTTCCAAGACAAGACTGGATGGATGTATGAGAGGGTACGCGAAAACTGTGAAGAAATCCTCGTGAAATGATAAAATCACAAAGCATGACACAACAAAGAAAATCACATGAAATGACGAGGTTTCTGGCGAGAAGGGCTCGAAAAATCACACAGGTCTCAAGAATGTCAATAATTCAACTGACTCAAGTCATTAGAATCAAAAAAGGCATCACAAAGCATGACCTGGTGCTGTGGTGTGATGACCAGCGTACTCGTGCGTGTGTGCCAGTGGTGGAGTGTATGCCGATGCCTGAACCTGATGCACGGGTAAAGAGATGTTATGCTGTGTGGTGTGTGCAGTTGTGTGTGGGAGCAATAGTTGTTGAACCAGTATGGTCGGGTTCGGAGGCCGATGAACTCCCACCAGCCCAAGAAGCTGACCACCAGTTGCCGGAGGAAGATGCTGTGCATGCTGTGGATAAGATGCTACTGGCAGAGTGGCTAAGCCCGTTGTCGGGACAGCAGGAAGCTGTGGTGACAGCTGCAGAGGTGGAGTGACTGGTGCTGCATGAATAGCCTAAGCAAGCAGAACAGGATCCTCAGGAACAGGACAGACAGGTGCAGTCAAAGTGGGATCCAAGGAGAAGGCCATGCTTTGCAACCTCTGAGCAAGGGCCAGAAGCTGCTGAGACCGAATGGTGGCGGAACCATCGGTAGCAGTACCGAGGGTCGGAACAGCAAACGGCTGGGATGTCAAAGGGGGCTGGAAGTTTAAAGAGGATGTAGGATGAATCCCTATCGAAGAGACAATTGCAGCAAACTGAGTGTCCAGTGAATGAGGGTCAACAGAAGGATAGGGCACTGTCAGATCAGATACCCTAGAAGTTGTTACAGTAACCGCCTCCGTTGCGGGCTCCGGACCGGTGAAGGTCTTCCAGTGTCCTAAAACCGGAGGACGAGGAGCCCCAGGTGCTGGGAAGAAGCCACCATGGAGTGATGGAGTGGTAAATGATGTCAAGGTAAGGAAATGAGGAGGGGCAGCAGTAGGAAACCCCTCCAGAGCAGCAGGTACATAAGTCTCAGAAGCTCGCTGGGCCATAATGGACCGCGAACGGGTGAGGACAGGGCTGCGACTGCAAATAAAAGGACAACGCCTACGAGGAGTTATCGTCGGAATCGACGAATAGCTCGGGAAGAGACAGTCGAGAACAATACCTCAAGAACGAGGTCACGGAAAGGAACTCTCAGGCTCAGACCAAGGAATCCGCAAAGAATTCAATCCCTGACAAAAGGAAAGGAAATCCTAAGTGTCAGTAGATAAGAGAGAGAAAAAAGAAAGACAAGACAACACAAGAAAACAAGTTAGCTATGCAATTGTTTATTAGGGTGGCATGAATGGCACACATGCACATGAATGCTACTAACATGCTCTCTCTCACCATGCATGTCCCACATGGGGCTAACCACATGGGACGCACTCATAGGTTTGGGTTTTGACTCTGGTCAGAAAGTAAGGTCCCCGCTCTAAATCCTGGCCAAAGCGCAGGCAGTGAACGAGTGGTGTGTTGGTGGTTTCGTCTCCTGTAGTAGCATAGAGCTATACCCTCTACTAGCACCGACACGACCCTGGACAAGGGGAGACAAACTAGCAACACGTCCTACGCCAAAGCTATAGAACGGGCTGCTAGGATTGTCCTTTGCAAACTGTGGGTAGACCGAGAGGAGAAGATGCATGCTTTCTAAAATGATCATTCATGCGATATGCTTTTGTGTCTTTTACTTGCATTTCATTAGACCAGAGGGGATTGTGAACATTTGTCTCTAGTTATGCCTTATTAATTGTTCAACTGAGTTTGTATGTTTTATTTTGACCAGATAGGGAAGCAAACAAGTCTCTACTCTCCTAATCATGGTAAATTTAAAAAGAAGGGGAAAAACACACAAGCATAGCATCCAAACAAGTCAAACAAAAGTTATAAACATGGTACGTGCTTGTGTTGTGCCCAAGTAAGTGAATAAAAAGCAAATATCGACAAACGAAGCATGAATTAGTGCATGTGCAGTGGTATAGCAACAATGTAAAGAAGGCTAAAAAAGGCATGTTCAGTCAAATATATACAAGCAAATATCACAAGCAAACAAGCATAATGCAAACAGACCAAAGAGAAGTAGGGAAACCAGAACGAAAGCTAGAATCTGGTTATCCCTAGCGGAGTCGCCAGTTCCTGTGACCATGCCGGTGGAACCTTGGTGCGGTTCTCCACCAACTCCGATGTGCGGAAACACACGAGGAGATCTGATACGGTCACAGTGAAAATGTGAATCCGGAAGAAGAGACAAGACTCAGAAACACCAAAGGGAAGACAAAAAGGATAAGGAAAGGAGTCGCCACCTAGTCTTTTAATGAAAAGACGAGGAAAACCAGAAAAACACAAAAAGCCAGAAAGCAAGAAGATGCAAAGATGCATGTGTGATCCGTGCCTAATGGATAATGCAAGATGAATGCGGGGCAGAGAAAGAGTAAGGATTCTGGTTACGCATAAGGAAGGGGTTAGGCACCCCCATGCGCCCGAGAAAACTCGGTCTTTCTAGGTTTCCTACTGTCAATGGTCTGCTAAATGTATGCTTGCTTATTCTATATGCTCATGCATGAAGATGACTGAAAACATGCCAAATCAAGGAGAAGTGAAATCAAAGGAAAAATGTTAATCCGAGGGTCAAATGTAAGCATTGTTAATACTGCTTTACTGTACGCCCTTGGGCGATGAAAAAAATCGTGAAATTCTCGGAAAGCGTCTCGCAAAAAGCTCAAATTGGAATAAATCCGAGAAAATCAAAAAGGAAAAAGTAATCTTCATTTCGGAACCATGTCGGCTTTGTAAGCCTTTTACTATACGCCCTCGGGCGATGGAAAACTAAAACAAGTGGAAACCAAGGAAAACCCGGAAAATGAGGAGAAGACTAAGCTCGGAATAAAGCTAGAAAAGCGTGCACCGAGCAGGGAAGAAAAGACGGAAAAAATCCATGAAAAAAGATGTGAAAGTATGCAAAATGCAAGTATGAGTGCAAATCTGAAAAGTCTAAGGGGTTTTACGCAAAAAGCCCAAATCGGAGGAAAACTGACATTCAGAAGCCCAAATCAGCGAAAATACATAGTAAAACACATTCCATGCATGTATGTAGAATCAGGGGTCAAAATGTGTATCCCTAGTCAAAGGAAGCTCTCTAGGGGTCAAAATGCAATTTACCCACTAATGCATGCATGCATATCAATTCTGCATAAAATTAGGGTAAAAATGCAAGAAAATGTATCAGAAATGATCCAGGAAGTTTCAACAGCAAAATGGTCATTTTACCCCAGAAGACAGGCAATCAGAGTAAAATCAATGAAGCATAGCGGTTAAACTGCAAAAAACCCAACAAACAAAGCATTCCAGGAATCTGAAGAAATTCAGGGGCAAAATTGTGATTTTCACTGAAAGTAAAACATTCCAAAATAAATCCAGTGAAATCAGACGGCTAAAAGGCAATTAAACCATGAAAACAAGCTTCTGGATTGTTTTAAGACAAAGTCAGGGAGTTTTATGCAATTTTCACAGCAAAATAAGTCTTTTGGAAGTTTTCTGTAAAAGACAGGGGTCTAAATGCAATTTTCCCAGTGAAAACATGCTTCTGCAAAAGTTTCAGAGAAGTATGAGGGCTAACATGCAATTAAACCACGAAAACAACTTTCCAGAGAGTTTTTGAAATATGCAAGAGCTTAAAAGCAATTAAACCAGCAAAATAAAGCTTTCAGAAAAATTTTGAAAAAGTCTAGGGTCCTCAGTGCAATTTTTACTGTAAAAATGAACTGTCAGAAACATTTTGAAGAAGATGAGAGACTCACATGCAATTTTCACAATAAAATGAACTATCAGAAACATTTCAAGGAAATCCAAGGTCTTCTATGCAATTTATCTGAAGCGAAACACATTTTGCAAACTTTGAGGGCTTTTATTTAAGTTTTAAACTCAGAAAATTTTATTTTAAAAGTCCAGGGTAAGAAATATAATATTTTCAGTTAAAACTTTATTCGAAACATTTTGGAAAAATGATTGCAGGACCTATATGTAATAAAAGGACCAAAAAGTAATTCCAGAAGGACCTATTTGCAATAAAAATAGAAACTCCAAATTTTATTCAAATAAAATATTTTAAATGTTTTTTTAAAAAGAAAAAGGAAACGACGGAGCTCGCCGCCACCGACCGCCGGAGGGAGGCAAACAAGGCCTTCCCGTGGTCCAATCTTAGATCAAACTTCACGGGAGGCAAGAAGAGAGGCATCCAGAGAGATCCAACGGAGTGGATCGAAGGCACAACGGCTGGAGTGGGCCACCCACCCCTCTCGCCGTCGGGCTATGCCAGGGACGCATCCGCGACAACTAGAGGCGTTCGAGGCGACGGCGCTGCATTCTGAGGCTTCTGGAAGGTTGACGAGGAGGAGCGGGAGGCTTCTGAGGGCATGGAAGCGAGTGAGACGTGCGCGGATGTTCCTCCCGATCTCCCTCACCGCCGACGTTGAAAACTCTGGTGAGCTAGGCTGCAGGGGCTATCCAGAGGTGGAGGAAGGTCCTAGTGGCTGCGGGATGATCGCGTGAGGCCATAGGAAGGTCTCCGCGGGGCTAGATCACCGCGGCGAGGCTCGGAGCGGCGAGTAGGCTCATACAGGGGCCTTCTTCTCCGACGACGACAGTTGTGGATGCATTCTCCGGCGAGTGGCGCAGTGGCTACTAGGAATTGCGGAGCGGCGATGTACGGGGCGGAGAAGCTCCAGGGAGGCCAGAGGAGGAGGAGGGAAGACTCAGGGGTCCAGGAAGTTTCCTGGATTGGGGGGGGGGGGGGGG